>SAYR01062850.1:1356651-1380259 GCA_004382745.1 Argopecten irradians irradians | reverse complement strand
TCCTAGTGTCGGATCGAGGGTCCCGGGTTCGAAATCGCCCATAAAGTACCCCACGGTGGTGGTAATTTGATTTTTGATTTAAACATAGTTTATTTGTAAATTCATACACCAAAAGGATTGGGCACAAGTTCACAAACCTTATATTAAAGCCCGCTCCAATTATTATATATTATATACAACAACAACTGAATGACCTTAACTATATACAAAATATATATACAGAGAGAGAGAGATCGAGGAGAGAAGAGAGAGAGAGAGAGAGAGGAGATGAGAGAGGAACGAGATGAGAGAGGAGAGAGAGAGACTTATTAGCATAATATAAACATATATCGTAACATATATATATATTTAATAAATAGATTGGTCCATCGCGGCTCAGGACAATCACCGGTGTTAAACTATTCCACTGTTTCATGCATTCAAACTATCTAATGTCTATCACATTACCGTGCCTTTCGATGTCTTTCTCCTTATTCGTTCCGCTGATCCTTCTATAAAATCTTATCACAAAGCATATTGTCCACCCGTGAGCTCGAGAAAGACCCCAGAATGAATGTATATAATTAAACACCAAACAAGAGCAATATTACCTAATTAAATCATTAGTATCTTAATAAAACTGCTGTGGTGGATTGGCAAATAGTTCGTTTTTCTTGCCTCGGATAAAAATAGAATTACCGCAATAGAATAGGTTTGCAGGTCTAACGGGATGAAATCATTAGCTCATGAAATAATTTTTAGGCGTTGATTAGTTATAATGTTGCATAACGAAAAAAGAAATGATGCTGCATCTCGATAGGATGTCCGCATTGGACAGGTTTGTAATTAATTAAACTTAGCTGAAATGAAGTCTAATCATAAGAAGAAGAAGTGCTGAGTTGTTTCTTTAATCTGGCATGCAAAATGTTATGTTTTCTCATCCACCAATGAGAAAGGTAAATGGGTATCTTGCGAGGTTATCTCTAACCTACTAAGAGAATGTACTGAAATGCCGAATATGATACCTTTGTTCGAATTCCTTAGGCGTCTTAACTCGCGTTCCAAAGTTGGATTGTAGAGGGGAAAAGGATGAATTTGTAATTGTAACGATAATTTGGTTATATGAGGAAATTATTGGCATTACGAAGAGTTATATGAGAATTTTCTGAGACTAAGATGGAAGAAGAGCTGCTTAGGTATATTTTAGTGTATAGATTGTTTTTCTTTTGTAAAAAGCTGCAGTTTCTTCTTGGATCTTTCTATTTTGACGAGTGGTTCCAGTCCAGTTTCAGAAGTACAAAGAATCTCTGCTCGTGTAAGTATCCTGGTAATCCCGTTTAATTAACACGAGCCAGCTTCATAATTGGAGTTTTTTCTATTATCTTGTTCCTGCATCACCAGTAAGAGCTATTCACCCATCCCATCCCTCACTTAGCAATATTCAAGTAGTGGTACAAGTATAGTGAATTATATATATCTATATAAAGTTTGTTCCGATGTAACACATAAATTTCAACCATTACGTAAATACTTATACTGTTTTAGAACTTTTTTACAAATATCTTTCAATGTGGCTTGTCCATTTTGCATTGTCCGTCTTAATATAAACTCCCAAAGTGCTTATGGATTTTCTCACCAAAGATTTACGACTAACATTATCAAAATACTAAATATCTATCGCACATTAATCTATTTCAGAGTTCATGGACTCAGTAATGCTTCAGATTTGGTAGAAGGATGAAACTTTACTAACCATCTTTCCCGCCATCCCGTTGATATGTACCAAAACTCATTGTTAATTACAGTTCGACCCAATTAAAGGGGTATGGATTTGAATATATCAACCCGATGTATTTTCCATCCCCTGCCAAAATAAATTTTTGAAAGGCTCTTGAAGATTATTCAAGATATATCAATTTATGCTATCAGGAACTCATAATAATTAAAGGGCCCTAATAACAAGAACCCTTGTGGAAACCAACCCCGGCCATTAAATACTCTTAATAGATGATTAAGAGTCCCCAACCACAAACTTGTTGTTTGTCCCTATCAACCTTATTATAACTTTACCTAGCCGCGAAATTTAATAGATTACCCAGTTATGACCCATAGTTGTAAAATTTCACCTCAGTCCCTGTGCCAAAACCCACGAATGTTTAAATGGAAAATAGAGACGTCGGTTGTTTGGTTAGGGCCGGGATTAGGGTGGATGTCGTTACTAGATAAGATGAGGAGTTGTAATATGAGTAGGAAGCAAGAGTTGTTAATAAGAGTAGACAGAGTAATATGGATGGCTAATAATAATGAATTGATTATACACAACAAATTAGACCTGCATCTTGTATACAGTTTACCTATAGATATAAAAATGGGAAAATATAAAGTAGTGGATATACCGTGTGTACGTTGGTAGAAACAACCGTGGTGGTACATGCATAAGGGTCTCTAGAACGAATATATACGTACCCGGCCTACTATACCTTTCGGCCAGGTACGAATTGGTCCCTAGTTATGTGTCCTAGTGGAGCAGTGCCTCCGAAAATCACTCTGGCACAATTTTCTATACTTTTTTGTAGGTTTACAAGTTGTGCGTATACAAGCATTTATATATTATTTTTGTCGAAAACAAACATAACTACCATTCTTATAGCTACCGTACCGCTCACAAAACGTCAAATTCATACTTTGTAGACTTGCTGTATAAATTCGCTGCGGAAAGGTATTTATATGTGTGTATGTAAAACAAAATGTCTCGCTGAGAATTTGCTATTTTATATGGTTCAGTTTTGTTGCCTAACTTTAGTAGGTAACCGATATAAAACAAGATTTTAGATGAAAAATATAATTTATAAACTCCGAAATAAACAACACTAGATTTATCCATGTAAACCTTTTATTCGGGTATATACACTACTGTAAACAATATTAAGATACATATATGAATACGGTATAAGCATATAATATGTATGCATCTTCTTCACTATTTACATGAGCTGCGCTCTTACTGTAAGGCTTTTAAAATTTCCGATCTTATCCACATAAAAATCCGGAATGTTCATCACTTATTAGAATATCCCGAACCGGAAGTTAATCAAAGTATGGGCGGAAGTTTACAAGATTATGAACTAAGAAGCGGGGGGTATAAATTTGAGAGTTGTAACAACGACATATGGTTAAAATATGGGAAATTATTTGACATATGCAATTGAAAAAACTAGAGGGACAAAAAGGAAACGCGATGAAACTGACAGTCCAATTCAGACATCGCTTACAGCACATGTAACGGGAGCAGCTACAGGAGATGTTTTGGAAACACCACGACGGTACTAGCCTACTGTCTGAAGTGTCAACCATTTGAGCTACTAATTATATATGTTTCTTTATCAATCCTAACGCCCCAGAATAACCTTAAACTCCATAAATATGCTTTTAATCTTAGATTATAAGACAAAAGTAAAAAAGAAAAAACACAAAAAAACGAATTTTCTGACAACGCTCATAACGTCTTTACAACTCAGGGGAGATAAATCTAGATTTGTATAGATAGTTCAGTAATTCAGATACGTCATCGATTCCTGTTAATGCTATGCCTGTAATGTACGAAATTATTTTTAATGTTTAACTTATAAATAAATCACATTAGATGCACACTTGGGGAAATTAACATAAAATATATATTTATCAAATTGAGAATTTGAAGCGAATCATAGACGTCTCGGCGCTTGGAGACCTCGGGACTTGGTCACCTCGGCACTTCGAAATTCGGCACTTGGTAATCTTGGCACTTTTATTTACGGCATTTGGAATGTTCGGAACTTTTTGATAATAATTCGGCACTTAGTTTTGAAATATTATAAAGTCTATCGCTGTAAGAGAATTATTGACTTTCATTCCTATGATTTTCTCCGAATTTATGAGGGGAATAACTTGTTGCTTGTGTGCAGATGCACAGCAGTGACGACCGATGAAAGTTGTTAAAAAGTTGTTATATTTCAGTCATGATACAATAAAAATATTTTGGAACAAACACATTTCTAATTTATTAGCATTTAAACGTTTTGATATATTATTGATATTTAACTTATTATATTTAATGCATTTTGACTATTTTTCGATCGAATTTCACAGTTCTTTTTTCAACGCATTTTCCCTAAATTCCGTGGTAAGTGCCCTTTCATATGTGAATGGACGATTAAAATACAGTGTAATAAAACTTTGACGTCAATATTAAGTTCCGCTGACGATAAAAATGCATATAACAATAACATTATACAGTTAAAGTATGGGGTTGATGCGATATGGATATAGCAAGTTTCTGGTTTCCCGAGACTTGTCTATTTCCTGAGGCGGAGTCCATACTTTAACTGTTTTAATATACCGATACATACAAAAGCTATGATTAGTTATACTGAAAATATATTTCTCTCATACGCTATATTCCTGTCGCGAACAGCAATGGTCATTAGAGATTGAGAGAATTTTACATTGTAATCGATCTATGTAATCTTATCTTCAAACATACAAATTATTTCGAGATGATAATTGTGATTCCATGTCTGTATAGCGTAAATAAAGTAGAGGTATATTAAAAATATCTCTTGAAATAGGCCACGGAAAATTATACATTGAATTATTACGAAATCTGCAAATATTTTTCTACGATCACAAGTAAATTTTATTAAAAAATGAACCTGTGATAATCAACAAAAAAATGTCTCAAAATGCATGAAATATAGTAAACATTAGGAAATTTGATTTTAAAATTAAAAGCAATTGTTACAAATTGATTTCAACAGTGTTCAAGACCAAATATACGTAATTTTTCAGGTTTTCTTTTTTTATGTAATAACAAAGATTTACAAGAAAATTACCACGCTCTCTCTCTATAAAATGTTGACTAAAGCGAGGTAAGTTGTTGCTGAGACCATCTGTGAAGTTTTGAAGAAAAAAAACAATAAACATCAATGATTGATTGATTTTACAACATCTTTTGACTAAGTTGTATCAAGACACGGTCTGGACAAGAAAACTGTGCAATGAATAAAGTACGTGGGCATTTTGCTTACTAAATGAATATTATATATATATATATATATATATACATATCAGAAATTGACACACTCGGGAGTTTTCTAAACACAAGTACATTCTGAACGCAGTGAATTATGAACAGAGAAAACTACATTATTTTTGCCAAGATATCTGAAAAAAGTGCCTGAGGTGACCTCGGAAAAGTGCCAAAGTGACTCTAATCCCAAGTGCCGAGGTCTCCAAGTGCCGAGATGTCTTGATACCTTTGAACCACCCCTGAAAGTCGAAAGTGTCTTGGATATTGATAAACAAGACAATCTTGCTTTACAGAGATTAAAAATTGACTGTAAAGAGTGATTTCTAGAGATGGCAGATAAATAAACTGCTCATAATAATATAATTATCTGCATCTTCTACAAATTAATAACGCAAGATAACTCATAATGTTCCTTTTGTGTTAGTGATTTTGAAAAGTACTAAGTACAACAACAACAAAAATAAATTACTGTTAAACAAAAGGAACTTGTAGTTTTGGAAACACCCTTTGCAGTTTGACTAAGTTCTCAACATGTTTTGTTTACTTTTGTGTTTTCAGAAAAAGAATAAAATCAACATCAAACTATATCTATCAGACTCTGTTCCTTGATGGCATAAACAGTGATGTTACGATCAGCGCCATAGGAAAAGAATGGAAGCTTCATAAACTTTACTTATCACAGGTAAGGGGTTTGGATACCAGTACTTGTACTTGTATATTAGGGTAATGATCCATGTGCAGTATGTAAGAGGTGATTTTCTTACTCAATACTTTCTGGGTCTGTACCTTTTGAATTGAGGAAAACATTTCATTTTATCTTAATTGACACATGTAGGCCTATATTTTAGGCTAACACTAAAAATTCTTTGTTTGGCATTTGCCTACCCCCTCCTTGTAGAGGTTGGTAGGTAGGTAGGCTTTTTTCCCACAAAATAATTATAAAACAACACTTTAGACATGTTATTTTAGTTAATTTAATAAGAATTGTGTTACTACATTGGGCTGTAATAAATGCTTTGCAATTTATATTAAAATGAGTTTAGTTTCTTTTTCACAATGTATGACGGAGTTTTAGAGACAATATATGAGCACATTTTTGAAAGGAAAATTTTTATTTAACAGGTAATATCATCAAGTGAGAATATGAACACAACACATGAATATTATTAAAGATTTTTTTCCTTTGATAACTAAATAATCTAAAGAAAAAAAAACCCAGATGAAACATCCAGATTATTTTTTAGCCCACCATCATCAGATGGTGGGCTATTCCAATCACCTTTCGCCTGTGGTCTGTCGTCCGTCCGTCCTTCCGTCCGTCCTTCTGTTAACAATTCTTGTTACCGCTATTTCTCAGAAGGTACTAAAGGGATCTTTTTCAAATTCGATATGTAGATTCCCCTAGGGCCCTAGTTGTGGATATTGCATTTTGGAACCGATCGGTCAACAAGATGGCCAACATGCAGGCAGCCATCTAGGATTTTGATAGTTAAAGTTTGTTACCGCTATTTAAAGGGATCTTTCTCAAATTTCATATGTAGGTTGCCCTAAAGCTCTAGTTGTGTATATTGCATTTTTGGACCGATCGGTCAACAATATGGCCCCAGGCAGCCATCTTGGATTTTGACAATTGAAGTTTGTTACCGCTATTTCTCAGAAAGTACTGAAGGGATCTGTCTTAAGTTTCATGTGCAGGTTCCCCTAGGGCCCTAGTTGTGCATATTGCATTTTGGGACGGATCGGTGAACAAGATGGTTGCCAGGCAGCCATCTTGAATTTTGATAGTTAAAGTTTGTTACCGCTATTTATCAGAAAGTACAGAAGGGATCTTTCTCAAATTTCATATGTAGGTTGCCCTAAAGCCCTAGATGTGCATATTGCATTTTTGGACCGATCAGTCAACAAGATGGTCACCAGGCCGCCATCTTGGATTTTGACAATTGAAGTTTGTTACGGCTATTTCTCAGAAAGTTTTGAAGGGTTCTGTCTCAAATTTCATGTGCAGGTTCCCCTAGGTCCCTAGTTGTGCATATTGCATTTTGGGACCAATCGGTGAACAAGATGGCCGACAGGACGCCATCTTAGATTGACAATTGAAGTTTGTTACCGCTATTTCTCATAAAGAAGTGAAGGGATATATCTCAATTTTCATGTGCAGGTTCCCCTAGAGGTCTTGTTGTGCATACAGCATTTTCGGACTGATTGGTGAACAAGCAATCTTAGATTTTGATAGTTGAAATTTGTTACCGATATTTCTCAGAAAGTACTGAAGGGATCTGTCTCAAATTGTATATGTAGGTTCCGCTAGGTCCATAGTTGTGCATATTGCATTTTGGGACCGATTGGTGAACAAGACTGGGGACAGACGCCATCTTGGATTTTGACAATTGAAGTTTTGTTACCACTATTTCTCAGAAAGTACTGAATGGATCTGTCTCAAACTGTATATGCAGGTCCCCCTAGGTCCCTAGTTGTGCATATTGCATTTTCAGACCATTCGGTGGAAAAGATGGCCGACAGGCTGCCATCTTGGATTTTGATTATTGAAGTTTGTTACTGCTATTTCTCAGAAAGAACTGAAACGATCTGTCTCAAATTTCATATTTAGGTTCCCCTAGGACCTTAGTTGTGCATATTGCATTTTGGGACCAATTGATGATCATGAACAAGATGGCCAACAGGTAGACATCTTGAATTTTGATAATTGAAGTTTGTTACTGCGATATATCTCAGTAAGTAATGAAAGGATCTTTCTCAAATTTTATATGAAGTTTGTAGTAAAAGTTTGAAAAGCAGAGAAAAGATCCACACATTTTTGTGGGTTAGGCTGCTAACACCAAACAAACAATTTTTTTTATTTTGGCCTTAGAGTCTTGAGTCTTTTTCTTTATTTGGGAAACTATTCAATTAAGTTTGAGAAAATACAGCAAAGTTTTTCTAGGGGAACGGGTCTTTATTCGGCCCTAAATGTATCTTAAAAAATTCACAGACAAGAGAACACGAACTGACCACTATCATCAGTTTGGTAGCTGTTTTTTGTCTGTTAGTTCTACTTAATACTTTAATAATATGTTTATGATAGAATATGTACATCTTGTTTTTCAGTCTCCTTACTTCCAATGTATGTTTAGTGGTTCCTGGAAGGAGTCGTCCCTATCACAGATATCAATAGAGGTCACGGATAATAACATTGATGAGGAAGGTGAGACAACCACTAACTATTACAGTAAAACAGAGTTATAACTCTTGGAATCAACAACTTAATTTTGCAATGATTAATTTTTTTTTTTTTTTTTTTCATACTAAATCTTACTTTCTGATTGGCAGATTCATTTGTTTTATACCATTATGTGGGAAAAAATCTGATAATGGCGCGGAAACCCAACGTTATTGTGATGTCACAATAGAAACATCGTATTTGCGTATTGATTTAGATAAATAATCCCTTGGAAAATCAATGGAATCTTATGTGTAAAAGTATTTAATATTATCAAGTAGTCTGAAAAATTAATTATAAGCATTGATGTCACTATTTCTTAATTTCATGGGGTTATGAAATAAATTTTGTTTCTTAACTTTTGTTGTCGATGAGTTTACAAACAAAATTTCTATCAAAACTCGATGAAATTGAAAAATAGACATATGAACATAGTTTGTTATACATACTGATAAATAACAATAGTTTTAAGCATGTTGATAATTACTGTACCTAAAAAGATATTCAAAAATAAAAAAAAATAAACCGTTGTGTACCATTGTTACAAATTAGTATTCATTATCAATCTTTCCAATTGTAAGTCGAGAAATGGGGCTTTTTACAATGATATACTGAAAAAAAAAACAACATAATTTTGATATCTAATATATAAATATTATTTACCATTTTTTTCCAAAGAATTAAGGCAGAAGTAGTGCATGTGAAATATTGGCAACCCATGTAACTGACATTGGTCTTACAATCTTCTCATTCACTCTCTTTCAGCATTGAAGATTGCTTTTGGCTCACTGTATAAAGACTATGTGTTCATCAAACCAGTTCAAGTGGTGAAAGTTTTAGCTGCAGCTATGCTTCTTCAGTTGGTATGTACCAATTAATAATTATATACCCCCACACAACAAATTAAGTGTGGTGTATACTGGAGTTTGTCTGTACAATCGACTATCAATTGATTACTACTCCTAAACTGCTGGAGGGATTTTAATATACAGTGTAGATGTGTGTAATCTATATCTGAACAAAATACCACCACTTTTTTTTAGAGTTATGTTTCCTTGTTACAAAACAATTAAATGACTATTCCTCCTTAAGTACTGAGGGGATTTCAATGAAATGTGGTGGCAAAAATCCTTGTACAGTGAATTTTTGCATGATCTATACAAATGTATATAAAACTGCTATTCTTTCACTTGTGCCAGTTCCGGGACCAGGTAGCTCAGTCGTAGAGCACTCGGCTAGTATTCTGAGGGTCCCGGGGTTCGAATCCGCGTCTGGCCGCTACATTTTCTCCTCTCCGTGTACAAATTGGCGCCCAATAAATAGACCCACGGTGGTGGTGTTTGGAAGGGTGTGTCTTCGAGGGCGAAGACTTCGAGAAAGGAGGGAGGAGTGTAGCGGGATTGGACTGGGCGATCATCGGTGACCAGGTAGCTCAGTCGGTAGAGGCCTCGGCTAGTATTCTGAGGGTCCGGGTTCGAATCCCGGTCTGGCCGCCTACAGTTTTCTCCTCTCCTTGTTAACAGTTATTTCTCATTCTAAATGTTATTGAAAATTATCTTTATAATCTGTGAGGTTATTCCAAAAATCAGTAATTGAAAGGAATCAAAGCGTAAAAATCCTTCATTATTTATCAATTATATTTACTCTGTGTTATTTGTAGGAAGGATTGATAGACCAGTGTACCTTTATTTATTTGTAGGAAGGACTGATAGACCAGTGTACCTTTATTTATTTGTAGGAAGGACTGATAGACCAGTGTACCTTTATTTATTTGTAGGAAGGATTGATAGACCAGTGTACCTTTATTTATTTGTAGGAAGGATTGATAGACCAGTGTACCTTTATTTATTTGTAGGAAGGACTGATAGACCATGCCAGTGTACCTTTATTTATTTGTAGGAAGGATTGATAGACCAGTGTACCTTTATTTATTTGTAGGAAGGATTGATAGACCAGTGTACCTTTATTTATTTGTAGGAAGGATTGATAGACCAGTGTACCTTTATTTATTTGTAGGAAGGATTGATAGACCAGTGTACCTTTATTTATTTGTAGGAAGGATTGATAGACCAGTGTACCTTTATTTATTTGTAGGAAGGATTGATAGACCAGTGTACCTTTATGATGAAGGAAACAATCAGGTAATCCATGGCATGTATTAAGTATGTAGAAAGGGCAATAGATATCATGAAGTTCATAATCAGCTTAACTACGCTATACTTTCCATGGTTTATGGGTAGACAGTATATTTTCACTGGGTTTGTGGAAAGATAGAGCATTTATGTATGTGGTAAAGGCAATTTTATTATGAATTATCAGTTTATCATACCAGGTTTGTGGATAAAGGGTGTATGTTCACAATGTGTGGAGAAAGGTTTTTAATTTACATTTAGATTTATGGAAAGACTTTGTATTTACATTAGCTTTTTTGGGTGTATTTATATATTTTGATTTTCTCCTTAGTGATCGGACAGTATGTTCCTACTACAGTGCCAGTGAGAGATACGGCCTTCAGACCATGGCGGAAGATTGTCATAACTGGCTCTTATCTAACGTCCTCTCCAACGAGAGTCCACATCTCCTACAGGACATCAGGTATGTATACAATACCTCAACAAAAATGTCTTAGGTATATCTTATTATTAGTTTGGAGAATCTTCAGAAACTCAAATGTAACAAAAGGGGAAGTATACAATAACCAGGGTTTTATACATAATGAAATCATTTCTGTTGAAACAGAGTCATTTTAATCTTTGAGTACTCAGATAAAAGTAAATATTTTCATTTTATTCCCAAAATTTGATTTATCAGTAACATTGTTGGATGAAGACTGATCAACTGTTTCAAGAATATGAAAAACATCACTAAAAATTAGGTTGATTATTTTTGTCTCTATTACCTGGTACATGACTGATTCTAAGTTTAAAACTAGAGGAAGATAATCTAGTACATGTATTAGAACTCTGCTAAGCAAGTCTTATCAACAGGGTCTTGTGGCTGGTCTATCTTGGATGAAAAGTTTTGAGTTATTCAATAAAAATACTGTGGCCAACCTTTTATGTCATTGGAGTGTTCCTTTCAATATTTAACCAAAACACAGTTCACAACTCAAGTTTGTTCATATCAATATCATGTTTAGCTCTTTAGGATACAAATATAACAAGTGTTCTTTGATTTTGGTAACAAGTTTTTGATTTACACATTTTGAAATTTCATGGTTGGAGCAGCACTGAGAAGATGACAGACCTGGTTGCCTCCTCTGATCTGTCTGTGATGCAAGTTGAGATGGATGTTTACACACTGCTGAAAAAGGTAGGTACATTATGTGGTGATATGGCACTGTAACACAGGGTACCTTTATACTGTGTAGGTGAAATGTCTGTTGCTGTTATAGTCTTTCTACATGTGAATTTGTTTTGTTTACTCTCCGGGATCGTGAATTGAATTCAATAGAAATAAAGCGCACAAAAATATTGTGGGACAATGTATCAAGAAATTAGATATATAAACAAAATTTTACAAAAAATTGGTTGCTGTTGTGACCAAGATTCAATATTCAGTAGTTATCAAATAGAGCTCATTCTGTTTATACCGATTGGACCATTCTGTTCAAATGTTGTGAAAAAGTGTGTCTTAACGCAATGAACTGCTCTCAATTTTGTTAAATAGTTATATCGACTGACTGAAAAGTATTTTTTGTTGTCATTATTCTTTGAACACTTCAGGAGGTAGCAATGCTTTATTTAAAACACCTATGTTTGAGTATCATTTTTTTTATACACTTTTGTCACAGTGGATGTTTATTAAACTGAAGCCGTCCTGGTCAGGAAACAACAAAGACCTTTCAACAGACTGTGACAATTTCTTCAGAGGTACGTTTTACCCTTTAAACAGAAAATCAGGAAACAGTATAGGAATTCTCAATTCAATTAATGTAACATTTGTGACAATTTTAAAACACTCATTGAATCTAAATTAGTATCGACTTCTTTGAAATATTTTTAGGTGTTGTGAACATTCTCATTAAAATTATGATGTTAAATGTAATGATTGTAACATCTCAAACCAAACCAATCTAATACCTTTCCTACATATTGTAAAATTAGTTGTAAACAGTTTCTACAGTTTAGCTCTGACACATGCAAGACTAACTCAATCAAATCAACTCTGTAGACAATTTACACTCAATTAAATATGTTGGTGTTTATAATGAAGTTTAACATATTAAAATACCGATTAAGGAGTATTTTGAAAAAGTTACGGAACATTTTGCCAAAAGGGTGAACTGAAATACAAGTGTACTAAGTCATGTGAAGTTTTCATTTGGAATGACAAACTATTTGGCTGATAGAAACCACTTAAAATTTGTTGATAATACTTTAATTTTCGATGAATTAAATAAGAATCAACTATTTTGAATAGATTTACCTCCCATTGTTAGAAGAATTACTTTTTGTTTACCCTTTGTGTCACTTCACATCCAAGAAGTATCGGACTGTAACAGAGTCAAACAAAGGGAAGTAACTCTGATAGATCAGCATGGAACAGGTTGTACAGAAAATAAATTAATTCCTTGTTATTTTCACTTATCACTTGTTTATTATGATGCAGTCAACTGCCTTTATAGTATTTCCACTTTATAAGTACAGGATTGGTAAATTGTACCATTTAATTTGAAGTTTTTGTTTTTCTGTCATTGATAAATTCAGGGATGAATGATGGCACAGACAAAAAAAAGCCAGCTTTCCTTACAACATCAGATGGGCAGATGTTTCTACGGCCATTTTGTAAACTTCGATGGCACCACCTTTTAACAGACCTTTCTAACCTTAAACTCCTGGAGAGGGACAATATCATAGATCTAGGTAAGTGGTCAGTCCAGACAATATCATAGATCTAAGTAAGTGGTCAGTCCAGACAATATCATAGATCTTAGTAAGTGGTCAGTCCATACTGTGTAACATTTAGCCATTTACATGTAGTATTGGACAGGGACAGTGTCATAGATCTAAGTAAGTGGTTAGTCCATACTGTGTAACATTTAGCCATTTACATGTAGTATTGGACAGGGACAGTGTCATAGATGTAAGTAAGTGGTCAGTCCATACTGTGTAACATTTAGCCATTTACATGTAGTATTGGACAGAGACAGTGTCATAGCTCTAAGTAAGTGGTCAGTCCATACAGTGTAACATTTAGTCATTTACAGGTAGTATTGGACAGGGGCCGCGGTGGCCGAGTGGTTAAGATATCCCGACATATTACCACAAGCCCTCCACCTCTGGGATGCGGGTTCGAATCCCATGTGGGGCAGTTGCCAGGTACTGACCGCTGGTCTGTGGTTTTTCTCCGGGTACTCCGGCTTTCCTCCACCAACAAACATGGCACGTCCTTACATGACCCTGGCTGTTAATGGGACGTAAAACTAAACAAACCAAATGGACAGGGACAGTGTCATATATGTAAGTAAGTGGTCAGTCCATACTGTGTAACATTTAGTCATTTACAGGTATTATTGGACAGAGACAGTGTCATAGATCTGAGTAAGTGGTTAGTCCATACTGTGTAACATTTAGTCATTTACAGGTATTATTGGAGAGGGACAGTGTCATAGATCTAAGTAAGTGGTCAGTCCATACAGTGTAACATTTAGTCATTTACAGGTATTATTGGAGAGGGACAGTGTCATAGATCTAAGTAAGTGGTCAGTCTATACAGTGTAACATTTAGTCATTTACGGGTATTATTGGAGAGGGACAGTGTCATAGATCTAAGTAAGTGGTCAGTCCATACTGTGTAACATTTAGTCATTTACAGGTAATATTGGACAGGGACAGTGTCATAGATCTAAGTAAGTGGTCAGTCCATACTGTGTAACATTTAGTCATTTACAGGTATTATTGGACAGAGACAGTGTCATAGCTCTAAGTAAGTGGTCAGTCCATACTGTGTAACATTTAGTCATTTACAGGTAGTATTGGACAGAGACAGTGCCATAGCTTTAAGTAAGTGGTCAGTCCATACAGTGTAACATTTAGTCATTTACAGGTACAGTGTAACTTCCCGAAACCGAACCTTCTCAAAACCGATCACCTCTAGAAATCGAACATGGATGTCATATATGGAATTAATTCCTCTTTATTAATAGTAAATAAAACTTCCCAAAACTGATCCCTCCCAATTCCGAATAACAGACCAATTTTGAGATCAGAATAGTCTGATGTAACTAAAATACACTTCTGAAAACCGGCCTTACATGAGCGACACCAATTGATTGCATTGAGGTCTGATCAACCGACCGTGAAATAATCACATACCTGTATCAATAGTTGTCACATGCCATGTTCTGGGGCATGTATACAGATGGTAAGGCTATAGATATATGTACACGGTAATTACACCAGAGATGGTGGTGTAATTATTTAATCATGTCTATTGTTTAAAGAAGGTCTACCATGTGCACGCGGTTTGTTTACTGTAGGAAAACAAGCAGAGCTAGTAATAAAGAGAAAGTTTCGTATTCAATTTTGAGAGTCTCACATGGGTTATTCATTTACCTATTTAGTTGTCGGATAACATAATTTATCTGTATGAAGAAGCTGAAGTCATGTATTGTTTTAGAAAATGACCATGTCATATAATGACTAGCATCGACTGATCATTATGTAATTAGACCATATTTAAGTTGATTCTTGATGTAACCGGAAGCGATCGGGCGTATGTAGATTAGTGCAGACAAGAACATCCCCAAGAACATTCACGCAACAAAATACGTTTATAAGCAATAGCAAAGTCAAGATTGTTGTAATCCATTCCTTTTAAACGTATGATTCTCTCTTTTGTGATAACATTCACATTAACGATTAATATCGGTTGGTTAAATAACTAATTACACTAGGGATACAAGCAGTACAGTACAGTATAGTGTAGAAAACAACTTTTGATCGATTAAAGCCCCATTATGTTTTGGGGTGAAAAAATATCGTCATAAAGTACCAAACTTTGCTGAATTGTAGAGCATATATCCTTATGAAAATATCCGCTAATAAAAAATGGCCAACATTTCCATGTTTTTAAAAAACAATAGAAATCCCCTCTTCGGAGAGGGGGAAATCCGTAGTTCCGCCCCAGAGCTAAAACAATCTAGTACGCATGCGTAGGCACACAAAAAGTGGAATTTCCCTAACAAACTTCAACACTCGCCAAATACGTGTCAGCGAACACACATGGGTCCGTTCTTTACCACATGCACGTTCCTTCAAACAATGACAATTTAGCGGTCAAGTTGCATTGCTCGATCGCGATCGGCTGCACGTTACGAACCCATGCATTCCACGCGTGGACTTACAAATACATGTTGTACATGCATGTATTTACATGTAGTTTCTATATAAACATACATAGACTAAAACTATTCAAAAAGTGTAAAGCAAGCAATTAACAAAATTATAATTACAATGGTATTTGCTGATCTTATGTATTTTGTAATAAAGATTTATAGATGCCTATAGGGTCTAATCTAGCTTTATTGAAATGTACATCGAAACCGAACACACGTTTGTGTACCATGTGTACATCGAAACCGAACACACGTACGTTTGTGTTACCTGATGAGGCCTCCCACGGGGTGACTCGCCAAACTAGTAAACAAATGAAAGTAAACACAAACACGCCATGTCGTTTCCTGCTATATAGATATTACACTTTGTTCTTTTTATAATAATACAGCGACGTATTCATACATACATACAGAGTCTGGAAAGCCTACATGTTCTACTCCATCGAAGACCGATCGCGAACATGAAACTTAGACCAGTGTTTGACACAACAGGGTCAACGACGATATCGGCATTATCGGATATATCAATGACAAGTGATCATGATCATGAATTCCTAATTGAGTACAATCCACATTGTAGCATAAGATCATTATTATGAACTTTGTAATTACTACATACAAAACATATATACATAATATACGTTTATGCTACATGTAAAGATACATGTATATGAACCACAGGTGTTTGGCTCTTTAGACTTTTTTTTTTCTCTCTCTCTATATATATACATGTACAAATGTATATGTAATACTGTGTCAATATATAAAGAGAGAAAAATGTCTATAGAGCCAAACATTTTAGCAAAGTTTGGTGAAAGCATAATGGGACTTTAAATCCGGATCATAATGATTCATATTTGGTTCACTTCTCCAAACCGAACCCTCTCTAAACCGACCGAAATTCTATGCAATGACTATGATCGGTTTAGGGAAGTTCCACTGTAGTATTCTAGTAAGTGGTCAATCCATACAGTGTAACAATATTTGGTCACCAACAGCAAATTATTTTGCTGTAGCTGTGCCCAGTTTCATGAACATTCCATAGCTTTGAGGAATTCCTTAACTTGAAATTTTCCATAGGAACCAGTTAATGAATGACCTTAAAGAGAGTTATAAGCAGAAAATCATGACTGATTATTTGTATATAATATATCTCTAGGCCAACCTTTAGTATTCTGCTATTAAGTCTCCAAAATCAAAATATTAACATTAAATTTTAAAGATAAAATCAAATTTAAAAGTATTCTATTTTTGAATTTTGATTTGAGATTACATATTGTATATTAAATTATATCAGCATTTTTATTAAGTGTATTAAAAATCATATTTATTTTCATGATTTTTTATGAGTTTAAATAATATGAAGAAGGGCAGTAAGGAAGTCTATTGTTTTGAGCATTATTCTTTTTGTCCTAAATTTGATTTGCAGATTGGATAAGGTGTGGTTATGAACATCACTGGCGGGAAATGTTGAGGTTGGAACAAGGACAATATTCAGGGTAAATCTATTGTTATATCAGTAGTTAGGGCAGTCGGCTGTACAGAGACAAGATACAGGGTAAATCTATTGTTGTATCAGTAGTTAAGGCAGTCAGGTGTACAGGGACAAGATTCAGAGTAAATCTATTGTTATATCAGTAGTTAAGGCAGTCAGGTGTACAGAGACAAGATTCAAGGTAAATCTATTATTATATCAGTAGTTAAGGCAGTCAGGTGTACAGGGACAAGATTCAGAGTAAATCTATTGTTATATCAGTAGTTAGGGCAGTCAGGTGTACAGAGACAAGATACAGGGTAAATCTGTTGTTACAGAGACCGGACAGAAGTATTCGGACAAAATGGCCGCCGTAACGTCATGTGTACATCTCGCTAGGAAAATAAAACTCTTTATAAAAAATATATGTGCTTTGATACTGACCTAATATTTGGTGATCTGACCCTTGGACTTTCGTACTTCCTTCAGATGATCGGGAATCGATTGGTATAAACCTTGAATGTATTCTACATCAATGCCTTGCCAGATGATTTGTATTGCGTCAAAAAGTTCTGTTTGATTAGTGATGTTGTTGACCACTGTTTTTAGTCATATTTTAAGTTTTAACCACACATTTTCGATGATATTTAAATCAGGACTTTGTGGGGGCCATTCTAAAACGGGAATACTATGGTTTGTAAAATATTCAGACACAACACGAACCTTGTGAACCAGAGCATTGTCCTGTTGAAAAATGTAGTTTTGGTTTGCGAAGTATCTCGCTAAAACTGGCCACAAATTCTCTTCCAAAATTTCAATATATTTTAGTGAATTGATGGTTCCATTTACACTGCAAACAGTACCAACTCCATGATGGGTAATACACCCCCAAATCATCACGGAAAGTTTCCGGTGTGACCGCGGACAGATGCAGGCTGGCCGGTATGCCTCGTCTTTTCGCCTCCATATAAAAATTCTGTTGTCATTACCGATCACGATTTGACTTTCATCAGAAAAAATAACATCTTTCCAATAGTTTTCTACAGTCAGATTTCTTTTATCAAAGCAAAATGTCACACGTTTCCTCAAATTGACTTCACGCACGACCATGGTTTTCTTCACTGACCTTCTACGGTATCCCTGATTTTTTTAAATTCCGGTCAATCGTTTTACTACTAACCTGTACATCATTTACAGTGTTCCTGTAGTCATTTAATTCGGCTGTTACTTCATCCAACGTTTTTCTCCTATTTCCGCGTACAACTTTTAAGAGCCTTCTCTGGTCCCGATCTGTCAAATATGGAGCCCTTCCACATCGATGTGTATTTTCAATGTTTCCTCGTCTCACATATCGTTTCCAAATATCAGAAATTGTAGATTTTGGTATGCTTAACCGATCTGCAACAATTGTTTGTTTTATCCCACCTTCTATCATCGCTACGACTGCTTTTCTTAAGCCTGATGTCACTTCTTTACCACGACGACCCATGTTATTTCCGTGAATTCCTGCGATTCTGTCAGCAGACGACGTAATTTATTTTTACCGCCACAACATTACGCATGACATCATCTTTCCGATGACGTATACGATGACGCGAACCAAGCCGCCAAACTGGATTTATTCCGATTTTGACACGCCGCGCGAAATTTAGCGGTATATATCACGACTCGTTTGTCCGAATACTTCTGTCCGGTCTCTGTATATCAGTAGTTAGGGCAGTCAGGTGTACAGAGACAAGATTCAAGGTAAATCTATTGTTATATCAGTAGTTAGGGCAGTCAGGTGTACAGAGACAAGATACAGGGTAAATCTATTGTTATATCAGTAGTTAGGGCAGTCAGGTGTAAAGAGACAAGATTCAGGGTAAATCTATTGTTATATCAGTAGTTAGGGCAGTCGTGTGTACAGAGACAAGATACAAGGTAAATCTATTGTTATATCAGTAGTTAGGGCAGTCAGGTGTACAGGGACAAGATTCAGAGTAAATCTATTGTTATATCAGTAGTTAGGGCAGTCGTGTGTACAGGGACAAGATTCAGGGTAAATCTATTGTTATATCAGTAGTTAGGGCAGTCGGGTGTACAGGGACAAGATTCAGAGTAAATCTATTGTTATATCAGTAGTTAGGGCAGTCAGGTGTACAGAGACAAGATACAGGGTAAATCTATTGTTATATCAGTAGTTAGGGCAGTCAGGTGTACAGAGACAAGATACAGGGTAAATCTATTGTTAGGGCAGTCAGGTGTACAGATCTAGAGACAAGATTCAGGATAAGTGTCTAATTATGATATTAAGGTTACCAGGTATTTTATGTATAAAGCAAAGGACAGAAAGAAATTATATATCATTATACCTCACTCTCATTTAGAATGTTCTGATTGGATTAGCTTGATCAAATGATATTGAATAAGTAAGATATTTCACCAGAATTAAAAGGTGAGCGGATTATCTCCAGGGAAATAACTCCTGAGGGAGATAGCTCCTTAGAAGCTCCACAGGTGCATAAGGTGACCAGAAGTAGAAATTGTCTGCAACTGGATGTATCTACCACGAAGGGCCATTATTGAATATTGTAAATTTGTGCATATTCTGTACAAAAATTTCTTAATTTGAATTTGTAAAGAAATGGTCAATGTTGTGATATACAAATATAGTTGTAGTATAATGATCAGCCTAATCACACATCCTAACTCGACTAATGAGTGTCAGGCTTGTTTACAGTTGTTTAATCCTCCTTATGATGATCAACACAAAAACCTTACTAGATGATATTTTGTGTTACAGACCAGAAGAAATCCCTGATCAGGCTATATTTGATTGTGTTTCTCTGCGATGTGGAAGGGTATTGAAATCAGATCAAGAGGTACAGTATAGTTGTTAATTGCTGGGTATTGAAGGATTACCTTTTACATTTGTGTATGAAGATGCCATATCATTTATACTTACAGAGATTATTGACTTAAACTGTTGACATATTATATTTGATTGTTGAAGATATTGGTACCTTCTAGCTATCACTATTGTAGTTTTGTACAAAGAAGCTACCTGTATATTCCACAACTGGCAGGATAAAATTTTGTAAAATTTGACAGATGAACATGAAATTTCATAAATACATTACTGTAAAGCACTGTCAACTGTATTTCAACAAGCAGCCATATTAATGTAATTAGATACCATTAGTTACATGTACATAGTTACGTAAGAATCTCTTTTTGTGGTGTAATATACCATAAGCTGTGATTCTGTATTCTCCAACATTTCCCTAATTGGCTAATTGAGCGATGCCATAATTTTGAGCAAAAGTTTTTGCTTTGTTACACATATTCTGGACAAATCAACAACAACACTCAATATTTCCTAGTAACCAAATAAATCCATAATTAAGTTTTTTAAAAAGTCATCATAATATATTCATGTAAATTTTACATAACAGATTTCGCATCTATCAGTTTAGCATAGACATTCTGCATTTAGTGAAAATAAGTCTTGTAATAATGCCATTCTAAACACCAAAATATGGGCCGCACTACTGTTTTTGATGTATGAATTTACCCATCATGTCTAATTTCCATTCCCTGATAAATAATCAACATGTGGTGTTTGGTTGACAGTACTGCTGGAGGTGGGTTGGATATAACTACGGTGTAGATCTCCTGGTGACTTTCATGAACAACGTCATCAGCCTAAAGCGTAACACCCACAGTCAATCATGTCCACATGCTGTAACCTTACAGAAACTACGGCATGTTATATACAGGTGAGTATCAGGGGGTCACAGGTATGTTATATACAGGTGAGTATCAGGGGTCACAGGTATCATATATACAGGTGAGTATCAGGGGTCACAGGTATGTTATATACAGGTGAGTAGCAGGGGATCACAGGTGCGTTATATACAGGTGAGTAGCAGGGCTCAAAGGTATGTTAAATACAGGTGAGTATCAGGGGGTCACAGATATGTTGTATACAGGTGAGTATCAGAGGTCACAGGAATGTTATATACAGGTGAATATCAGGGATCACATGTATGTTATATACAGGTGAGTATCAGGGGGTCACATGTATGTTATATACAGGTAAATATCAGGGGTCACAGGTATGTTATATACAGGTGAGTATCAGGGGTCACAGGTATGTTATATACAGGTGAGTATCAGGGGTGGTCACAGGGTGTATGTATATACAGCGTGAATCAGGGGGTCACATTGTATGTATATACAGGTGAAGTATCAGGGTCGTACAGGTATGTTATATACAGGTGAGTATCAGGCGATAGAGGTCACATGTATCGTTTATATACAGGGTAAAATATCAGGGGATCCACAGGGTTTATATGTAATAATACAGGAGTGAAGTATCCAGTACTCAGGGTGGTCAACATGTATGTTAATATCAGTGTGAGGTATCAGGATGTTTCAACTAAAGGTATGTTATATACATTGAGTAATCAGTTCACAGGTATTATATACCCAGTAGTGAGAAAGATTTATCATTGGGGTCACGGGTAATTGTTATATTACATTTGAGCTATCAGAGTTCCACAGGTATGTTATAATACCAGATAGACGGTGAGTTATCAGGGAATCACAAGGTATCCATTACTTGCTCCGTATATACAGAACATCGTCGTCCTCGTGAGTATTCACGAGTGTAACTACTAAGTGGAGCGGAACATATACCATAATTACCAAGTATCACGACGTAAAGTTGCTCGTGAAGCCATTGGTCACAGGTATATTATGTTATATAACATGTCATCTGACTTCCACGCTTTGAGTATCAGGTGCCATGGCCGCAACTGCCCCTAACTACTGAGGTCACAGGTACATGTTATATACAGGTTATAGGCATTCATTTATTTAAGGGGGTCACAGGATGTTATATACAGGTTGTGAGTTATCAGTAGAATGGTCATCATTGTATTAGGTGGGTCACATGTATGTTTATTATATATTAGCATTTGAGTATCAGGGGTCAACAAGGTATGATATATACATTTGTGTAGATATCAGGGGTCACAGGTATGTTATATATCAGTTTGTATTGGCATCATTGTATTGAAGGGGTCACAGTATGTTATATACAGGTTGAGTGATTCAGATATGGCATCATTGTATTAAGGGGTCAACCAGGTATGTTTATATACACGGTGAGTTATCAGTATTTATGGCAATCATTATGTAATTTAGGGGGTCCAAGTTGATGTATTATACAGGTGAGTTCATATCAATGGGCATCATTGATTTTAAGGTTGCATAAGCCAACAGGTTAGATTTACTCCTGATCTTGTCTATCTGTACACTATGTTATATACAGGTGATCGTGAAATCCAGCTGCCCTTAATGAAGCTGACTATGCAATTGTATTAAGACGGTCACAGTTATGTTATATACAGTGAGTTATCAGCTATATGGCATCATTTATAAACAATGTAGTATTTAACCTAGGTGGTTATCTGTCTGCTGTACACCCGACTTGGCGGTCACAGTTTGTTATTATACAGGTGAAGTTATCAGTATCGGCCTCAATTGTATTAAGGGGTCCCCCTAAGCAGCAGCCTGGGTCACAGGTGATATGTTATATACAGGTTGAGTTTATCAAGTATATAATAATGCCATCTCATAGTATTAATGGGTGTTGGGTCACAGATTGTTATATTATTACAAGTAGAGTGAAAGTATTCAGCAGGAAGTTCACAGGTTATGTTAATATTACAGAGATGTTGATATGACATTCTGACATCGTTTATCCAGGTATGGTCATCATTGTTATTATGAGTGGCGTCCACCACGTGTATCTTTTTATGGCTTATATACAGTGATAGTTTAATCCCACAAGCTATGGCATCATTCTTGTATATAAGGGCTGCCCTCCCTCAAAAAGCGTGAGCTTGATGTAATTAATACAGGTGGAAGATGTTAAATTACTAAGACAATAGTAATTTTACCCTGTATCTTGTCTCCTGTGAGCACCATCCTGTGACTTCGTGTCAATTAAGGCCTAAACTGGACACAAGGCTTAGATGTTTAATATACAATAGTGACAGTTTACTGTGCCAGTGTATCAAAGATGCTTAAGTCCACATGGTCTTACTTGTGTTACATCACTATGAAGCGTTTGAGCGTCCTAACGGTCGTGTTAGTTACTGAATCAGTATTTGGCAATATCATTAGCTATATAAGGGATAGGTATCACAGTGTTACCTTTTATTCTTATGTTATATACAGGTAGATGTTATACAGTATTTGGCTCTCCTCTGTACAATCATTGTATTAAGGCGCTGGACTGCCCCTGGTCAACCTAAAGGCTGATATGTTAGTATTACAGGTTAGTAAATCTAAATCTCAGAGGATATTGGGTCTACATCACTTTTGGTATTTATACTTAGTGCTCTGTTACACCGTGACTGTCACCAGGTCACTAACTTAGCTTAAAGATTATACAGGTTTAGACGAATATGCAAATGTGAGCTCTGAATTCTTGTCACTACTTGTACCAACTCACTGACATGTGCTATGTTATATCAC
>SAYR01062850.1:1337016-1356641 GCA_004382745.1 Argopecten irradians irradians | reverse complement strand
TATACAGGTGAGTTATCAGTATGGCATCATTGTATTAAGGGGTCACAGGTATGTTATATACAGGTGAGTTATCAGTATGGCATCATTGTATTAAGGGGTCACCGGTATGTTATATACAGGTGAGTTATCAGTATGGCATTATTGTATTAAGGGGTCACCGGTATGTTATATACAGGTGAGTTATCAGTATGGCATCATTGTATTAAGGGGTCACAGGTATGTTATATACAGGTGAGTTATCAGTATGGCTTCACTGTATTAAGGGGTCACAGGTATGTTATATACAGGTGAGTTATCAGTATGGCATCATTGTATTAAGGGTTCACAGGTATGTTATATACAGGTGAGTTATCAGTATGGCATCATTGTATTAAGGGGTCACAGGTATGTTATATACAGGTGAGTTATCAGTATGGCATCATTGTATTAAGGGGTCACAGGTATGTTATATACAGGTGAGTTATCAGTATGGCATCATTGAATCAGGGGGTCATAGGTATGTTATATACAGGTGAGTTACCAGTATGGCATCATTGTATTAGGGGGTCACAGGTTTGTTATATACATTTGAGTATCAGGGGTCACAGGTATGTTATATACAGGTATGGCATCATTGTATTAAGGGGTCAAAGGTATGTTATATACAGGTGAGTTATCAGTATGGCATCATTGAATCAGGGGGTCACAGGTATGTTATATACAGGTGAGTATCAGGAGTCACAGGTATGTTATATACAGGTGAGTTATCAGTATGGCATCATTGTATTAAGGGGTCACAGGTATGTTATATACAGGTGAGTTACCAGTATGGCATCATTGAATCAGGGGGTCATAGGTATGTTATATACAGGTGAGTATCAGGGGTCACAGGTATCATATATACAGGTGAGTATCAGGGGTCACAGGTATGTTATATACAGGTGAGTATCAGGGGTCACAGGTATCATATATACAGGTGAGTATCAGGGGTCACAGGTATGTTATATACAAGTATGGCATCATTGTATTAAGGGGTCACTGGTATGCTATATATAGATGAGTTATCAGTATGGCATTATTGTATCAGGGGTCACAGATTTGTTATAATGTTCATACTCGGTATTTCATTTTCCCACCTGGATGTGTTGTATAACCAAAGCCAGGTATTCTCATAAAAGTTTTGTCTGACTAAGAGGTATATTTAGGAACATTGTGCCTTGTATATTCGTCCATGTAGAGAACCGTATCATATTTTGTATACAAGTTCATCTAGACCAGGGGAATCCTTATAGACATACAGGGGGCTAGGGACTTAACTTCAGCAAATGACCTGTTGTACTTCATCATTTATTAATTATGCTGTATCTAATAAGGTGGTTGAGGGATAAAGAGAATATAAGGTATAACAATCTTTGTATTATTAATGATAATTTGTTCTTTGCTTAATTTTGACGTGTAAATTATTTCTATACATATATAAGGTTGGTTTTGATTAACTTATTATTGTACATGTATCTGTCCTTGATCACCAGGTTAAAGGTGGCATGTTATGACGAGAATGGAAAAATGAAGAACTCCAAGTCCACTGGTCTGAAGCACACTAGTTTTGGGATAGATGAGGTAAGTCAGATTTAAGTTTATAACCAGTCTGTTTTATTTTTTCTGAAAGAAAAGATATGCAGATATGGTCTGTTTACATGTCCAAAGGATGTGTGACATTTCTATAACTGTATGAAGAATGAGGCTGTATCTCTACATGTATAATGATTAAAAATGAGTTAGTTTGTCTTCACACTCAAGGGATGATGCCAATGTTAGTTATCTTGTTGTATTCTGCTGTCATAGTACTATTTATTGAACTGAAATGGCTGGACTCTACCAACGTTTGCTGAAGACTTGATTCTCTTTGTGGGAGAGTCTACAAGCCCACTGCAGCGTTTCACCTTTCTGTCAACTACTTCTATTAATTCTCTCCATTTCCAATTCGTGTGGAGTCTTCCACGTCTGTCCCTTTTGGTTTTGTATGTATAGTATAGATTGTAACAATCAGTACATTGAACTGAGCCTCCAGATAATTTCTTCCTGGTGGGATTTTCTATTCTTGCAGAGATAAACATCTTTCCAGTGTTCATTAAATACTACTCCAAAATGTCTGTTATCCCTTCATTATGTACATTTGGATGGGATTCTGTAGACTTATTCTACAATACCTATTACAGGGTGTCATTTTTTGGGTATACTTTGAAGTGTCTTATAAGGTAAAAGGGGCAAGAGATCCACGTATAGAGTCACAACACGAACATATTGTAGTCCCCAAAAGCATGCACACTCTTCATACACGTAACACACTTCACACACAGAAGGTCGTCCTTAATTTATAATAATTAACCGTAGTGTTAATCTAATCAACAAACCAACTTGATGAGTTTTCATAATCATAGCTGTTATGTCACTCATTATACGCTATTTAACTAATTTGAGCACTTTCAAACTTTAATTTAACATCATTAGTATACCTCACTTTCATTTAGAATGATCTGATTGGATTCAACTTGATCAGAAAACATTAAATAAGTAAGCTATTTCAATGGAATTAAAAGGGGAGGAAAATAACCCCTGAAGGAAATAACGTTTGAGGAAAATAACCTCTTGGAAGCTCTGCGCATGACCAGAAGTGGATGTCGTCTGCAGCTCCAGCTAAAATGGCAACAGTGTTGCTTATTATTTTACGACAAAGATGCTACAAGTAACAAATAAACAACTGTATAAAATATGCAGCAGATTCTCCTGTACAGTCATTAATGTCACAGAGTCAGGGAATGATGTTGATCTTATTGATTGCATTCCGATGGATTTAGCAATGTTCTTGGCAAATATCTTAAAATAATTTTTCTCGTGTTGATGTTGAATATAACAAATAATGGATTTATTCGCCTTCAAGAAAACCACTCCTTCCAGGGAGATAATTCTAGAAGTATCTCTTCACAGATGGTCATATGGTATAAATTGTAAACCAACAAGTACAATTATGAGTTTACTTCCTTGAAAAAAAATCTTTCTTCAGTCCACTTATCATGTTATTGTTTTACAGGAACAGGTGGTGATGACATTGGGAGCAGACTTTGATTTCCCTCTGCATGTTACACTAAACTTGTTAATGACTAAGCCTCCAGATTCTGGCCATCCAGCCATCAAACTGGACTGTAATACTATACAGGCAGGATTGACCACTGACCACCTCTGTGATACAGGTGTACAGACGTTATGGGAACAGCCAGCAAGACCAATGTGCGACATCGCGGTACAGACTGTTCCGTGTTTGGGCCAAGACAAAGAAGTACAGACAATCTCGTGTGTCAGCTAGTCCATTGTATGATATTACTGTCTTTGAATGTGTCTAGTTTCCAGTATAATACAGGATACTATGTGTGTGTTTGATGTGTTGTACCATTTATAGTATGTTATAAGGGTACATGATATGTGGCAGTCAATGTCATATTTCATTGTATCAGAATATAATCTCATATATATGGACCAAAAAATCTCATATTTCAGTCAGTTCGTATTTAAATGTGTGCAGTGATATCAATAAAATATCATATTTCAACGTATTTCAGTCAGTGTGTAGTATGATATTGAAACAAAATCTCATATTTCAGTCATTGTAAGGTATATCAGATCTAGAATGAAATCTCATATTTTAGTCAGTATGTGGTGTGACATTAGAATGAAAGTTCGAAAATGTGTGTGGTGATGTCAAGAAAATCTCATATTTCAGCATATTTCAGTCTATGTATCTAAGAAGATCTGGACGAAATCTCACATATTTTAGTCAATGTGTGTAATATGATATTCGAAAGGAATTGTATATTTCAGTCGGGGAAACATAGACTCTTTAATATTTCAGTCAGTGTATTATATATGAAAATAGTCTTCAATATTTCTTTTGGTTTAAAGCTGTACGTGCCGTAACTGAGGTCTCAATTGACCTATTCTAATCACCTTTTGTCCGTCATCGTATGTCTGTAAACATTTTCGACTTCTTCTCCAAAACCGCTGAAGCAATTTTAATGAAATTGCACAAACCTTCTAAGGTATAAAGCCAATCAAAATTGTGAATTATATGACCCCCACCCCTCAGGGGGCTGTGGGTCGGGCCAAAAGGGGTAAAATTGACTAAAATTTCAAAAAATCTTCTTCTCCACTCACAGATGTGGTAGAATCAAATATTCTTCATAGATAGAAAGGTCTTAAGGTCCTTTACAAAAATTGTGAATTATATAACCCTGGAGTTTTGCGTTTCCCCCTGGGGAGGGGGTCAAGTTTACTATAGTTTATATAGGAAAAACACATTAATGAACATTATTTGCTCAGTTTTCATTAGAGATGAGTCAAACTTGGTTAAAGTTATTAGTCTGAGATAGCATTTTAATATCATATCCATATTGCTCCTGGCCGACCCTCAGGGGCCAGAGGGGCGGGGCCAAAAGGGGTCAAAATGGCTAAAATTTCAAAAAACTTCTGAATGCATAGATTTGATGGAATCAGATATTCTTTATACATTGAAATGTCTTAAAGCTCTTTACAGATATTGTGAATTTCATGGTCCTGGGATCTCAGATTTTCCCCTGGGTAGGGGGTCAAGTTTACTTGTTTTATATAGGGAAAAAAAACACATTGTTTTCTCAATTTTCATAGGAAATGAATCAAACTTGATTAGAATTATTAGCCTGAGATATAGCATTTTAACATCCATATCGGTCCTCGCTGACCCCATGGGGGACCAGAGGGGCAGGGCCAAATAGGGTCAAAATAACTACAATTTCAACAAAATTTCTTCTGAGTTCTCAGGTTTGATGGAAGCAAATACTAGTACTCTTCATAGATTAAAAAAGTCAAATTTATAAAATTACTGACTGACTTCAAGGGCCTGATGGACCAATATAAAGTGTTTTAATGTCTTTGTTTTATTCTGTATCCGAACTCAGGTGACATAGTTTTTGAGTAAAAATAAAATGTGGACGGTTGTCAGTTATGTGATATTGGAGTAGCAGTACAGGGCCCGGCACCATAAAACTATTCTCAGACAGATTTTTTACTCAAGTATATGATTTAACATAGACTTGAGTAAAAAATCTGTCTGAGAAAGTTTTATGGTGCCGAGCCCCGATCTTATACCGAAAATAATATGTATATCTATATTGTTGCCTTTGAAACTTTATCCATAACGTTTACTAAAAAGCAGACATACATCAATGATATTTCTGATATATGATTTTAGATACAGTGTAAGTGTAGATTTAAAAAAAAAATCATTATTTAAAAAGTATCTTAATCCTTAAAATAGCCTATTCATTATCGAACCTTTTGTATACTATATCATACCGAGATTTTAATAGTGTGATATATGAACATACTTAGTGATATTTAAATGTGTATATTTAGTGTGGTAATGCTGTAACCCTTCTTGTATGACTATACATGTAGATTCGAAACGGTGAAAATACATGCTTAGAATTCTTACTTATACCTTAGAAATTACGGAAGATTGCTATATGCCACGATTACGTTATTACAGTACTTGACTTGAATAATTTTTAAGGTTAAACCTTTAGTTGAAATAGTTTTTAGAACCATTTTTGTTTCCGAATAAGTCAACTTCCATTTATATTTTATCTGTGTACGACATATATATAGTCCACCGAATAGCAAATTGCCCGCGGCCAGGTAATTACAGGTGAGTTCGATGAATGGCGTTGCGTACAGGTAAACAACATCCTGGTCCTGGTATTACATAACCATCAAACCAAAGACATGGCTAATTATATATCTATATCGGTGTATCTATTCGTATATCGGTTAAAAATTGAACGCGACCGTACTGTCTTAAAAAATAGTTTGTTTTGCTTAATATTTCAATATTTTGATCTTTTATATCAAAAATAAATTCTTTCTACCACATGTTGAAACGTATGACAGTATTGTAATAAATGTATCTCAATTTATTCGGTTAGAAACACACAACACAATGTTTGTAATGATCAATCATCAGTGTGTACGTACGTCAAGCATCATATCCTCGATGCTTTAATCAAGGATTTCTTTACTTGTTACGTAAAATTTCATTTTACAGTCACAAACTTTGCAATTCACAATGTATCAAAGATACAGACTACATGAAAATATTATCTAATTAAAGCTTATTCGTTGCTGAATTCCTCGACAAAAAAATTCCGAAACTTTTATTTCTGTGCGGATTTTCTTTCATAATTACACGAAGATACCTGTTATTAGAGCATAAATTAGAGTATTTGAAACATCGAATTTCACTCTTTTAGTTATATACATTCGAGCCAAACTTATTGTACGATTAACTTCACACAAAAGTCATCATAAAAAATCGTTGATCGACTTTTCCTGTGACCGTCGATATAAGTGATAGCACATCAGTTATAGTACAGCTATAAACCACGGACTATTGTGACGTCACACGCTTTAGAGCTAGAAAATATGCATAATCGGGTGGTCAGAAAATTTGACCACGATATCGACGGCTTACGGGTTATTCCGCTCGCGCGCGGTACGGAGAGGTTTCTACACGTGCTAATAAAGCCATTTCCAGCATAAACTGAAATTATCATTTTTGACTGCACAAATCCTTTAAGGCCTATATGGGCCTCTTGTTCTTCATTAATCTATTGAAAACCTTAAGGTTTGATGAATTAAGCGAGAAAATCATTCAAATAGCTTCAGATGTCTTATAAACGTTAGTTACAACTCAGAAATTATGTACTGTAAAATAGTTACAACACAGAAATAATGTACTGTAAAATTGTTGTTTTTGTGTCACCTGCAAAGCAAGGGCGACACATTGCTTCACTATAGATGTACATATAATGATTTTTAGCAGTACTGCTAAAAACATTTTTCCTCTTACTTGTATTTGTAAAATTAAAACAATGCATTGAAAGAACTGTAATTTCCAAAATATTTGTAACTTTTGGTGTCGAAGAAGCTTATCTTGATTCGTGGGTTTGAAAAACATATAACTTTAAAGTACATTGGAATCAATTCTATTTTGTGTGTATCAAACGTGCCAGTCAGTTTGATATTTCCAACTTATCGATCGTTATTTATTTTTAGCCCCACCATCATCAAATTTCACATGTAAGTTCCCCTAGGGCCGTAGTTGTGCATATTGCATTTTGGGACTGATCGGTCAACAAGATGACCGTCAGACCGCCATCTTGGATTTCGATTGATAAAGTTTGAAAAGCAGAGAAAAGATCTATCTTTCAATTGTCAGACATAGATTAATCTTTGGTGAGTGCCAAGATCCCTCTGGGATCTCATGTATAAGTGATGCTAAGAGCAGAATTGATTTTGGTCAGAGTGAACTAGCATTAAGTAATATACACTCAAGTTTGATTATTTGTTGATGATTTCATGAAAAATCAAATGAATTAAATAATCATTTATAGATTTTATATAAAATCACGAGACTTTAAACACTCATTTATAATGATTAACTTTGAATTAAATAAAAATGATACATTAACATTGCAGTTAAATTATTATTTTACAAATTGTCTAATATTAATGAGACATCTTCCTGAATAACATTTTTCACATTTGAAAATATTTTTAGAACACATAAAAGACTATAAACGAAACTTACGTGTAGCATTTATTTAAGTAGGAAATGAAGTTAGTGTCGCCCCATTTGGCGTTTTGCATCCAAATGAACAATCACTTTACTGATACTAGCGACTATTCAGGCTGTTTTATAGAATTTTACACCTCCACGTGACCATTTGGAGGTTGCATGACTCTGCTGATCCAGTCCCTATAATAGGTGACACGAGTGTAGATCCCAGGAAAGTCCTTCATCCCACATTCGTTGCCCACAGATACGATCCCTACCAGTTTCCAGCGATCATCCTCTGAACTCTGACACATCAGCGGCCCACCGGAGTCACCCTGTCAAATAAAATGGAAAGGTTTCAATACCAAGTGTTCCTTAAAATAGGGCCAAACTGATCTAAACTGATATATATTGGCAGGCGACCTATTCTTGCCATCGCAAGTGTACTTGTATGGTCACACACGAACTTTCAGACAATGACTTTATTGGCGTACAATTCTGTGATAATCGATGTGATGGCATGAATTAATACTTGGACGTGGATTTTTTACCATTATTGTCATTCTTTTGATTGGTCCTGTTTGAGATCACATTTTTCGTAATTTTTGGACCTGTATCCGGGATGAGGTCGAGCGGACTGCTGAACAATTGTGTTCGCTTGAAATTGTCGTCCGTTTTCCCTTTTTTCAAAATGGCGTCCTTACTGCTACCTGAGGCCATGCTGGCCAGAGTACTGACCCGCAGTCAGTCAGATAATTACACACAGATTACTGTGAGAATCCACAGTAAACTAATACAATATTAATACCAAAATGTTCCTTGAAAGATACTGACAATTATGTCAATAATAATTTTAGCAAAAACACTAAAATTAGCGGAGATTACCGCATAAAAGCTCGATAAATTATTATCGATAGCGTTTGTATTACGTCTGCTTTGCATTTGATTTGAGAAAAATTTACGAATGTATAACAAACGTGTTCGTAAACCAAAACTGCTGTATAAATATGGCAGAAATCGACATATTTGTCTATTTTTCCTGTCCGTCGAGAAGTACAGATGTAATAATGGGTCATCGGCAATAATACCAATGCAGCATGACAATGGTATCCAACGACATACATGTACCAATCAACTTGTTCAAGTCATGAACTTGTTTCAAAGACAGAGAAAAAGGTGATTGCTTTGATTTGAGTTTGAAACCGACTGGACCTTCTTTGTAACTGGAGGAGGTAGGATGAAAGTTGCAGCTTGTTCAGTTTTGTTGCGATCGTGTTGTTGTGAAAAGTGATACCGAAAGGCCCAAGCGCGCTTCTTTTACCACCGCAATTCAGATGCCCAACATGCGCAATACACCGTTCCTTCCGCTACATCTGCGCAATGCATTATCAATAGATTCCCGTAACAATCGCAATATTTCAGATCTGTTTCCTCAATATATGCGTTATTATTATGTATTCGTAATTGTTTGTTAGATATCCGTATTGTTGGGCAATTTTACCGATTGTACCTCTCACAGGAGCGCATCCGTTTTCGTATTCGCTTTTATTCGTGAAATATCCGCCTGTGTTCGTAATAAATTTGCAGTACGTATTTAATTTATCCGTAATCTATACTTGGAAATTTGTTATTTTTAGCCAATGTTGCTGCGGATGACAACGAACAACGGCCGAAATTTGTAAACTAAAAATTCATCTGTAATGAATCCGCTTTTCAGTGAGACCGGGCCTTTAACTCAATATGCATTCGCTACAAATTACTTGAATTCGTGATGTCAACGTGATACGTACGCTATATATTTTACACACTGTTCCAGTTCGCTATAAAGCCGCAATACCCTGTCAGTTGCGGATATCAACGAATAACAGCGGATATACAACGCATATATTAAGCATGTATTGAGTATATATTGCGTACGATTAGCGTATCTAATGCGAATGATTTCCGCAATCAAAATTTTGTGCTGTTCAAAAATCCTGGGAACGGAAAAACACGCCATTACGGATAATTGCGGACCTGTGCGGATGTTTGGCGACAGATACAAGTACGATTTACGAATATTGCGTATGTTCAGCGAATATCGGCCAATTATGTGCGCAATGCATTCGCAAATTTTCCTAAATGCCAGTGGGACCGGGCCTTAAATGTAAACAAAGGAACCGTAGCGTCTGATGCTGGAATCGGAAGTGTCTTCTCATTGGATCCCTGATTGACCACGTAACGAGGTAGTCACAGCCAGCATGTAGTGCACAACTCGAGCAGAGGCAGCGATTTTGTCCCACTGTCCTCGAAATCATAACGTCAATTTGTTATACTCCCGCGCCGAAGTTGAGGAGTATATATACTGGAATCGGGTTGTCCGTCCGTCTGTATGTCTGTCTGTATACGTGACGAGGTACTTTGTCCGGCGGACTCCTCCTAAACGGATTTTGATTTTGATTGCAAAGAAAAAATTCAGTGGTAAATAATAAAACAAGACAATGTATTGTTCGCCCATTTTATTGGAAAACAAAGAAAAACAAGATAAATTACGAATTGTGTTTGTAAAATTACATATAAATAGTTTTTGTTTTAAATTAAAAGTATATGTCTATATACAATATGTAATTTAAATAGACAAGTCATGCAAATGCTACCATTTATTTACATATTACTATTGTTTATTAAGTTACTACAAATAATAATACATGAATATACATGTTTTGAATACATTAAGACATTACATGTTCTTTTCTCTATTGAAAAAGTGACATTGATGATTTTTCGTTTCGGTATAAGTATTAATTATATGAAATTTATAAGGGCCATCTCACTATATACAACAATTCTAGTCTATGTATATGTGTATGCTGTTGTTAATGTAAGAGGTTATCTTAAGAGTCCTTATCAGAATTCATATTACATTAAATTACATATGTACTTACAAAACATAGCACTCTTTAAATGCTTATTAAAGCTATATATATATAAAAAATTAATTATGATAATAATAATATATAATTTCATTAATAAGTATTTGTATAACACAAGTATTTTTGTAATTTGTATGATTGATATATGCATGTGTTATTCATGCACAAAAAGTTTGATGTGCATACTTAGATATATAAATTATGTTATACATCAATATATACATAATATATATATAATGGAATTGGCCAAAACTCGTGTATTATATGCCATGCATATTTATATGGGTATTACTTTCGCATGTGTGTGGAATTGTATTTTTGTGTGAGTGTATTTACCAGTATGATATTCATATATCACTTGTATGATATTTATATATTACTTCTTTCCCCTATATATTATTATATACATCATAATGTTAAAATGGTATGTCATACAAATTCAAATCAATCAATTTTTTATGGTAGTTTTGATATAACATGAAGCTTCATTTCCTTACAGTTAACACGCAAGGTTTAGGAGATAAACAAAAAAGAGATAGATTCTATACTTGGGCAAAACATCAAAAAAGTAGTATAATCCTCGCTCAAGAAACACATTTTACAGAACCAATCACCCTATTTGTTAAAGCTGAATGGAATGGTGAGGTAATACATAGTTTTGGAACCACACAGAGCTGCGGTGTAGCTATATTCATCACTAAACAAGTTGAATATGAGATAATTGATATACATAAAGATGTTGATGGCAGACTTTTGTTATTAAATATTAACATAAATAATTCTATATACACCATCATAAATATATACGCCCCAAATGATAAAAACAAAAGAAATATTTTCTTCAAAAATTTAAAAACTTTCATCCATGAACATAGTCTAGGTCTGCTAATAATTGGTGGAGACTGGAATGAAACTCAAGAATTATGTGATAGGAAAACTAGAACCAAATCTAAAAATACCTTAAACTCCTTAAAGTCATTAATAAAAGGTTGTCGCCTAATTGATCCATGGAGGAAAAAACATCCAACCACTAAACAATTTACATGGAAACGTAAACATAACACTAATGAGGCAAGCAGAATAGACTATTTCCTAATACAAAATGAAATCACACAAAAAATCTTATCAACCGACATTCGACCAGTATTAATTAAATACACAGATCACCAAGCAGTATCATTCCATTTAGATATTGAAAAAGTAGTCCGTGGTCCAGGCTATTGGAAATTAAATAACAGTTTAATAAATGATTCTCTGTACCAAAAAATTATTATTAAAATACTAAACAAGTTTAAGACTTTAAAAAATGTAAACAATTCTTCAAATAGAGTGTTATGGGATCTATGCAAAACTGAAATCCGTGAACAATCAATAGAATTTGGAAAGAAAAAATCTAAATTCAGAAAAAATATAATAAATGATTTAGAAAGCAAGCTTAAAAAACTTGAAGAAAATAATCCAAACCAAGAAGAAATAAATAGAATTACAAAGCAGATAGAAGACCACTACTCGCACTTAGCTATAGGAACACAGATAAGAATCACGTGCTAAGTGGTGGAGCAGGGTTGAAAAAATACTAAATATTTTTTCTCATTAGAAAAGGGGAGACAAATGAAGAAATCGATAACTAAACTAAAAAATGAAAAAGGGGAATTATGTCAAAACAAAAGGACATATTAAAATATGAAAAACAATTTTATGAAATTATGTACACTACAAAGTGTCCAAATTCAGATGAATTTATAAACAATATGTAGATGCTATTACTTGAATCAAAAATTAACTGATGAAGATAGTGATAAATGTGAAGGCCTAATAACAGAAAATGAATGCTACCTAGCTATAAACAAAATGAAATAAATAAAGCTCCGGCTCAGATGGACTAACAACAGAATTTTATAGGAATTTTGGCCTATTTAAAGAATTACCTACTAGACTCTATTAATGAAGGATATTTAAATGAATGAATTAGCATCATTCAAAAAGAGTGGGAGGTTTTGTCATTACATGTATAAAAATAATGATCCATTAGACCTAATAATTGCCGACCTGGCTTGACTATTCTAAATATAGATTTACAAAGTATTAGCTCATTGGTTTATCAGAAAGAATAAAACCCTCCTACATAAAATATAAATACTGACCAGAATGTTTTGTCAAGGTAGTCGGATATTAGATATAAGCATCGGCTAATCAAAGCATATAATAGATTATTCAGAGAAATTTTAAGGTCACACGATCAATTCTAAATTTTTAATTTCGCCAAAGGCCTTTGATTCAATAGAATGGGAATTTATGTTTCATACTTTGAAAGTTTTGATTTAAAGATGTAGTTTTAGAAAATGGGTCTCTATCCTATACAGTAATATCTATTGGGTTTAATTACAGAACAATGGTTGGTTTATCAGAACCAGTTAAAAGATTACACGTGGTCGGGCAAGGCTGTTCCTTTCAGGCCCTGCTATTTGTTATCACAGTTGAAATCATTAGCTTATGAAAATAAGCACAAGATGAAAATATTCCATGGTATCAAAGTTAAATATTCAATGAAAAGATCATTTTCAAAAATTCTCACTTGCAGGATGATACTACATTATTTCTAAATCTAAAAAACTGATATCTCTATGCTGAGTCTTATAGAAATATTTGGAAGTCCTCTCGGGCTTAATCTTTAATAGGAAAAAATCTCTAGGTCTTAAATTACGGAAACAGATAAAATACATAATAAAAGATGACTTGAAAACATAGGAACTGGTCACAAAGTGTTAATAATAAGCAATTCAGAATATTACCTTTGGGCTTAATAATGTTCGCAAATCAGTCTCAATGTCAACTGGGAGAATAAAATCGAAAAAATGAATAAACTAATAAATTTGGAAATTAAGGAATATACATGATCGAGAATACAAATTGTTTAAATCCATTACTTATACCCCAGTTTAACCTATCTTAATATCTGTACTTAAGTATCCCAAAAAATATTAAATATATAGAGGTGACAAGTATTATCCATAAATTTATATGGGAAGGTAAGATGAAAAGTGAAAAGAAAACTCTATTGTAAGACCTTACAATGAAGGAAAGGACTAAACAATTTAGATCTTGAAGTCTCATATCATTACTATACTTGTGAGGATGGGTAAAAATTAAAAAACAATGAAGAAAAACCAATGGAAAGTTATTCGCTGAATTTTATCTAAACTCAATTGGAAAAGACATGTTAATTTTCTCGATGAACATAGTCCAATACAAAATGCTTAGAAATGTTAAATAAATATACCTAAATTTTACCAAGATATATTATAATGCTTGGGTGAATATAGGTGGTGGTTACATGAAAATAATCCAAAAAACTGTTACAGATATTGGAAACCAAGTGATATGGGGAAGATAAAATTTTCACACTTGACAGAAAATATCTAATCTTTACGCAACTGGATAAAAAGTGACATTATTTACATTAGAGACATTTTAGACATGAGGATGTATTTAATGACAGAATTTTGAACAAACTTCACATAGAACACAACTTGGATATCACAGATATATATGATAAGAAGGCCGAATACCAAAATCAGGGCAGGGAAAATTAAAGAAGATTCAGACATAACAAAATAATGAATTTCAATGCATAAACATGAAACATTTAAAAGTATCACTTACCATGACAATAACATGTTTATCAAATTGAAAAAATCACAAATAAAAAATCTATATAGAAATTGCGTTCAAAAGACTTCGAACAGCCTATAGCCTATCATAGACTGGGAGAAAACATTTAATACATATTAGTAAATCTGATTTGGACTAAATTAAGAAAAATCGCTCGAGTTTACTTTCAATAAATATTGATGATAACAGAATAAAAGTGTTTAAATTGAAGCTTATCAATAGAGATTTTTGGTCAATAACTCACTCCTTTGCAAATGGAGAAAATAAAAAACATCCGCTCATGTATCTTTGTGGGATTGAGGAAAATTATGAACACTTTTTTGTAAGATGTAATATATAACTCATTCATTCTTCGCATAATCGATTTGTTTCGAACACTAGGAATACTGTAAGAAATTGATCACATTAGAAAAAAATATAGTATCTGTTTTTTTTGGGGCATAAAATAACTTATGAGAAATATGAAAATATAAATTTTCATACTACACATACATTTCTTTTGTTATTTTATAAGGCATATTACAGCAAGTTGATTGGTTAAGCAAAAAAGTGTAAATATTGAACAGCTACCTCATGGACAAGAAGGTAACAGCTTTTGTCTGCAGAAATAAAAAACTTAAAAAGTTTACTCTCTTTCATGTAATGAAATCAGTATGTGCTTTTTCTGGGTATTTAATCCAACCTTGACATCTTATAGGTGCATGCTTATGACAAATAAATCCAAAATTTGAAAATTCCATAACACTGTCCTAATTAGAAGATATTCTATTCACTTCACCCTAAAGCAGCAAACCTAAAAAAAAGAAATAATAATAAATAATAACAATAACCGAATTATCACAGACTGATGTAAATAATAATGGTCATTTTGTCATATCATAATCTTTATCAATGTAAGTCAAGCACATGGATATCCGATAATGTGTTTTAAAATTTCAGAAATAATTAGTTACAGTATTGTAAATTTGTTTAATAACACGTAATAAAAAAAAAAGAAAAATACTCACCATAAAATAAAGAAACAAGCCGAAACCCATAGTTGAAGCCTCTCAAACAAACATGTTGCTCCGAAATACGTCTACTTTGGCCACGAGGTACAAACACAACAGCTACAACGTGGAGCTTACAGGATGTTGTTTTAAGTCACTTAACAGACTGTTAACCTTTGGTAAGGCAAAAGAAGGTAGATTTTTGACTCAAAAGCCGGTAGCATTTTTCGGCGGAACGCGTCAGAGATTAATAATATCATAATATGGCAAAATAATTAAAAACATATTTGTGTTAACAATTATGATTTAACTAATTAATTAACCATAGGTTGTAAGTTCGTCATTTATGATGTTTGTGATCGACATAAACCCAACACACTTATCAGCTTGACTGTATTCATTTTCTCCATCATAACAAGCACATGGTATACACAAAATACGATGATCATCATAAACCGGAAGTACCATTTTCAGGGAGTGTCTATTATGGGGAGAAACCAATTATTGTAAGTTTCTATATTATGCGTTACATCCTCCTTTCTTTAGCAGCTGTTCGTAACTCACTATATCTCAAGATCAGAGTCTCTTTCGCGATGGTGGCCACTTTTACTTAATTCACAGGTCTTCGCTGAAATTATTAACATTAACAAATGAACTATTAAAACAAGACCAAAATAAAAAAGTCTTTGTAAATTGTCCCCTTCAACGCATGACTAAGACAGACTAAGTTACTAACTGTTTATGCATTGCGCATAAAGTAAAATAATTCATTAAGGGATAGTGGCAAGTTTCACGAGAACACCAAAGTCCTTCAAGTAACTTGGTCCGATGTACCTTCCTCGAGTCGATCTCCTCAGTGAAACCTCTACGACTGTCTGTTCATGCGTCCTTTTGTGGCGGCCCTCTCGTCTCCTTCATTGACGTTCGTCATCGCTGGTTCAGACCTCCGATTCCAAATGGGGTTGATTGTCCATCCTCAGTGGGACCTCTGGGGTCTTCTTTGAGATGATGCGATTTCTACGATATACTGACCCGTCTCTGTTTTGACTTGTGTTAGATCTAATGTTCACCTTATCTTGCACGCTCTGCTTTTGTCCCCATTCTTTCCGAACTCAGTTGGTTTAATTCGAGCTGTCTCAACCAAGGCATTAGTTTCAGCCAATGCCGTTGGGTGTACCTATTATCATAATATTGTTGTTGTTTGTCTTTCACTTCGCTCATATTTCCTTTCGATGTTGTTGAGTTTGGAAACCACATTAGGCTCCAACAGCTTTGTTGTTAGTCGGTAACAGCGTACCGGGTGCGTCTTCTATAGCCGTTGGACAGGGGACGACTTGACAATTTCCCCGTGTGTTCCCTCACAATATCCAACATGGCCAAGTACGGATCGTCTTTGTCCTTCTTTGGATTTTTTCAAGAATACGTTTGCGGTTTTTGATAGCGTTTTCCACTTTCCCATTAAATTGCGGGTATGTTGGCGAACTAGTGACATGTTGGAACTCATAGGCCTTTGCAAAGTCAAGAAAATTGTTTCCGTTGAAAAGGCTGGCCCATTTTCCGACATAACGACACAACGGTGAAGACATTAGGCGAAATCATGAGCCTTTACTCTGATCCTCAAGTGCTTTCTTGTCATGGAGACGGTCGACTTCAAAAAAAGTCTGAATAATAACAACGGTTTAGAAGGTAGTCTTTCCATCCAAGTAGCAACAGGTCAACGCCGACTTTTTCCCATGGTCTACTTTGTGTCTCATGCGATATCAGAGGTTCTCTGATTCTCCGCGAATATGCATTGCACGTGTCACATGCCGGCGAATAAACTTTTCAAAGTCACGGATTCAGCATTCGCCATATATTGACTCCTTGCTCATTTCGTAAACATCCTGGAGACCGATATGGCTTGAATGTGCTCTTTCATCATGTTACGGCGTCTCGAAATTGGCACTAACTACAAACGGTCGTCTTGAATAACAATCCGTTGTGGACCAGTCACTCTTCTCGAAAAGGGAAGTACTTCTGGACCTCTTGAGAGAGTTGTTCTGCTCTCTGGCCACCCACGTTGAACAACTCGATGTAAAGTCATAGAGACGTTGCGTCACTTTCAGTGCCTGTTGTAGCTTATGAAGCGTTCAGCGAACACTGGCAGATGTTTCACAGTGTTTTACGTGTCTAAAAATTCAGAAAGGCACTCGCAACACGTGTCTCTTCATCAGTATCTTGACAATAAATGGCCCTGCTTTAACGTATCCGCCATGTACATTTTCGTGCTTCTTGGTAGACGATTGTGTAGTCAAAACCTGAAGATTTAGCAACATACGTTGTAAGCGTTTAGGAGCAGCTAAACAGGTTTTTCTTTGTCAATAATCTTAATGGCTTGTGGTCTGACTGACAACAACATGTGTTCCATACGTGTATTGTTCAAATATTTGTCATTCCAAAATACCACCGGCCCGAAGCTCTTTCCATCTGGGCATCGTTACATTCTGTTTGCCGTGAGCGCTCGCGACGCGTACCCCACAAGGTGTCCTTCCTGAAAGGAAGCATGCCCTAGTCCATTTTCTGGAAGCATCACAATTGGCAGTACCGTTTGTTTGATGGGTCGAAAAATTTCAATACTCCGGCGCATCAGACAGTGCTTTCTTGATTGATCAGAAGCCTTGCTTGAACAGTTGCGTCCCACATAAATTCTGATCCTTTTTCAAAAAGTCACGTACGGAGTGGTCATCTCTTGGACATTCGCGTGCAACTTTTGCACAAGTTTATCATGGCCTAACAAGGCGTTGGTAACTCCAGCTTTGTCTTTCGAACGGGCATTTTCGTGATGGCTTTCACTTTAGCCGGATCCATTTCCAGACCTTTCGCCGAAATCACATGCTCCGCAAATAACGTAGCAGTGCTTAGGCGCAACTTTACTTGTTCTGTTGATATTTTATGTTTCACACGACATCTTGTCAAATAAAAGCCTGAAGTTTTCGATCGTGATCATGCACTTTGCTTCTTCATCTGTGTCACCACATCCGAACACAACAAGTCATCGTGTTCGCCTTTAACTCCTTCTAATCCTAAAGTGCCTCGTCCAATCTCCGCTGAAATTCCTCTTGGGCAGGTGAAATGCCAAGAAGGACATCTGAGCCATCGATACCGGCCCCAAGGGGTTCCAAATGTCGTAAATAACTGCTCTCTTCGGTCTAATCACAACATGCAGAAACCCGTCCTTCGCATCCAACTACCGAGAATATGCGCTGCTTTGTTTCAATTCGGAAGGATGTCTCTATGGTGGCATACGCATAAATTCCTTTCAAGTGCCTGGTTTAATGCGTTTTGGGTCAATACAAAGTCTCATGCTTTCCGTTCGCTTTTTTTCAACGACTAGATTGATGAGATCCAATCTGTTGGAGTGGTTTACAGGTGCAATCACACCAATATTGGTCAGCCTATTGAGTTCAGTTCGAAAATCAGTCCTTTATCGCCACAGGGGCCGGCGAGACAGGTATTTTCGAAGGTGTAACAGAGGATCTACTTCAAGATGCAGTTTTCCCTCTCAATTTGCCGAGTCCTTTCGAAATTGTTCCTGTCAGGCTTTTCACTTTTGAACACATTTTCAGTGATGAATCCGTTGTTCAATGGTAATGACTTGTGACTTGTGTTCATTATCACTGGCAATGAAGCATTTGATGTGGAGACGATCGGCCACGTGAGTGGATGAACTTTAAGTTGTAGAACTTCCTCCTTTTGGAACTCAGCCTCGAGTATAGGTTTTTTTTGTTTTGTTGGTGGGTTTTTCAAAAACCTGGTTTTTTTTAATTAAAAAAGGTTTTCCCATTTTTAAAAATTAAATCCCCCCTTCTGAACCATGTAGCGTCATTTAATGATTGTTTTGTGATCGACATTAAACCCAACATCACTTATCAGCTTTGACTGTATTCATTCTCCATCATGAACAAGCAACATGGTATACACAAAAACTTGATGACATCATAAACGGAAGTACCGATTTTCAGGAGTGTCTATTATGGGGAGAAACCATTATTGGTAGTTCTATATTATCGTTACAATGTGCCTTGCATGTGGCTCATTTTGGATTTTTTATGGAGGTTGTATACACCTTCCATTATAGAAATCACTCAGGTTCCTCATATAACCGGAAACACTATACCTTGTAATTATTCGGCAATCTCCGAACTACGGAGATAACTTTTACACTGTGTATTTGTAACGTTGTTATTGCGCGAGGTCAAGAACTGTTCATGGGGGGGGGGGGGGGGGGGGGGGATTGCCTGTTCTCAGCATGCTTCACATTTGCTACACATACTTTTTGATTTGGTTTTATCTAGTTTTTATGTATCAACAAGGAAGGAGAAGGATCATCATTATTTTCCAATATTCATGTTACCATGCACGTTTGAGTAATACTTTGTATAATCGTCT
>SAYR01062850.1:1322269-1336991 GCA_004382745.1 Argopecten irradians irradians | reverse complement strand
CTTAAAGTTGAGACACATTACCTAAAGAGATTCACTTTAGAAATCTTCGTCCAAAATTTTGTCTTTCAAAAATTTTCAAAGCGACCACGTACAGTATGTCCAAAACACAAGTTCCAAAGGGACTTAAAGCCAAGAGATCTTGTACCAGATCTCTAACGCCAAAACAACAACATGTGTATACTTCGTTCCCATTCTTTTGTTTCAAACATAAGATCTATCATATTCTTCAATTGTCTGATGGAAAACGTTCTAAAGCACCCTGAGACTCTGGATGATTAAGCACTAGACTTATACTTGCTTGATCTGGAGCTGTACATGACTTGTTGAAAAATACCAGACATTGAAATCTCGAACCTTTGATCCGATTGGACAGCGAAGACAAAACATGTAAAAAGATTTAACCAAAGCTTGACCTAGTAGGGGGGCCATTTAATATTCCTGAGTGAAATGGCTTTCAAGGAAAGCGTGTTGGAAGCACACATGATAGTTAAAAGATTACTCATTTCCCAGACTTAGTTTTGGGTAGAGGACCTACACAGTCTATAATGACTCGTACTAAATGGTTCCTCAAATGCTGGAATTGGGTGCAAAGTTGCAACAGGGATTTCTGATTAGGTTGCCCTACCACCTGAAAGTATGACAAGACCTACAAAAATCAGCCACATCCCGTTTCAACTTGGCCAAAAGAAGTGATCTAAATCCTGTTATAAGTCTTGTCACACCAGATTGCCTGCCATAGGTATGCATGAGACAAAACTGAGAATATCTGCCTATACCTCCGGTGGACAACTATTTGATTTGACAACTTCCAGTTCTTCCTTCGGGAGACACATCAGGGGGGACGCCACTTGCGCATCAACACACCTGACTGACGAAGTAACAAACCGAGTACTTTCTCATGCCTCTTCAACTCACTCAAGCCCGATTTACCATAAGGAGATTCAGGATCTTTTTCCTGTTCTTACGATAAGCTCCTCTCTAGACAAAGCATGATTTACTTCATCATGTTCAGGACAAAGAAAGTAACCCTTGATTATGGAAGACTCTATCACTATCAAAGTTTTTACCCCGAGATTGCTCAAAAAGATCACAATTGTCCCGACATCCTCTATATCATGAGCAAGAAAAGTGTCACCTAACCTAGGACTATAATGACCTCAACTTACTGCAACATCAGAAACCCTTCTTACTCATTGAACGAGATGACAGCACAAGAAGCGAAAAAACCAGGAAATTCCTGTTGGAATAGTCTCAGCATCATCTGTTTTAATCAAGTGATACTGGACACTAAGGGATCTACCCTTACTTTCTCTCCAGCCAAGTCATTGCCTAAAATGAGTGGACACGCCCTCTATGGGAAGTTCCGGATCTAACACGCAATGGCTGACAGGCCCAGTAACCAAATCTGACTTTAAATAAAACACAATGGAGAAGGCACATTAACAAAACCTAACTCTACACCTTGAAGCAAAACCCACTACTACCACATTGAGGTCTCCTCAGACAAAAGCACTACGCCATCTAATATCAAAGAATGAGAAGCTCCCAGTATCCTCGCAAAAATCTTCACAGTGTTTCAAGTTCACGTTGGTAATATCACTAGTAAGTGAAACCAAAACCTTCAGAAAATGAAGGAGAGTACTTTCTCCAAGACACTATCAGACTCTTGAGCTCTTAATTCAACATACACTTTAGAAATCTTCCACAATATCACTAAGTTTCTGACTAGGCTTTGACATAGCTAACACAGAAGGAACTGACTGTTTTACGCCTTTGCTCCTTACGCTTGGAGAGAAATAACATTCAGACATAGCATGCCCTCACTTTCTTGCAGTAATATACAAACAAGACCAGAAGAGACCCCACACCTACCCTATCAATCTGTTTTAGAGCAGACTTAGTTTTATCAAACCTAATTTAGGTTTTTGGTCGTTGGAAGGGGCACTAAAGGTTGGGTTCCTAGGCTGACCAAATTACTAGTACCTGTGGTACTTTTTTTGTCTTGAGAACTGTTTTTAACAAATGAGCCTTTGTGGGTGAGAGCGTAATCATCAGCATTGTAGCTGCTTCACGTAAGTGTGTTCAACTTTTCTCTCATCTAAATGAGTTTTTATGTTGTGTGGACACAACGTTTAAACTCTCTATCAACAATAATTGCCTCAATTTCCGAATCCTCAATCAATTTTTTAGAAAATCACAACCACTATTAAATAATTGTCCTTTTCTCTGGCCAAATTGCTACATGAGTATTGTTCATCTCTTCTTTCTTGAGTTTCGAAATTTTGGCGGTAAGCCTCAGGAACTAACTCATAATAGCTTTCAAAATAGCTTTTCTTGACTACTTGGTAATTTGAAATGTCATCTACAGATAAAGAAGAATAAATGTCTCTAGCCTTTACCTATTCAAGACACTTTGAAGAAGCATTGTAAGCTTATCTTCAAGGCCATTTCAACTATCAGCTATTTTCGTCAAAATGGTAAAGAAAATACTTGTCAACTTCTTTCTCTTGAAAAGAGGAACTAACCTAATTTCTACTTGACATCAAAACCTCTGTTTCCTTGTAAACCCCTAAAAGTTAGATTACTTGAACTGTCTTGAGAGCTAGTTCTAATTCTTTAATTCTAAGTTCTGTTTCAGCTTGAATTTTTTCCTTCTTCTAGCTCTAAATTCTATCTTCTCTTTTTCTTTTAATTCTCTTTCAATTTCTTTTCTCTTAACTCTCTTTCTTTGTCTATTTCTGTTTTCTCTTAACTCCTTTTCTATTTCTCTTCTCTCATTTCTTTCTTCTATTTGGTTTCATTTTCATTTCATGTTCAAGTTCCATTTGTCTAATTTGGATTTCTGAAGTGACTGTTTCCTCTATACTATCGTAATGGCACTAGAGTCCAAATGCCAATTGTCAACAAAAATATCTTTATAATTACATTCTAATTCAGCTTTCCTCAAATTAGTTTGTAGCTAGGCCTAAATGTTTACTCAATAACAATAAAATCCTTCTTACTAACTTGCAAAAGAACATCCAGGATGGCGCTTTAACAAAACTGTTCATACCTGCTAGTAGTCATATTATCTAGCTGTTGGTTTCAAATTGTAACTCAAAGTTTTGTACACAAATTTTAAAATTTTTAATTAATTTTCAAAGTTAGATTTCACAATTGAAATCGATCCCGGACGAGCCCCCAATTCTGTTACATTAACGAATAACAGAAAGGAGAAACCAGCAGCTAAATTCAAACAACAATTAATTATTATACAATATTATACAGAGATGGTTTAACAATACTAAAGTAATTGGTCGTGGTACAAGAACTAGTACGGTGAATTTAAAGTGTTACTTATCTGTCATGCGAATGTCCTGGTATTAATCCTTATCCGTTCCAGGTTTCAAATTAACAATAATACACAAATCCACAAGGAAATTGAATGTTCCACTGATGATTTGCTAAAGTTCCAGGCAATATGAATAAAATCCACACAAAGTGTTGTAATAATCCACAGATAAAAGTTCACAATAGCTCTCCCCAAAGAATCTTATATGGCGCTGTACAATCTTGATATGTCTTATTTGACAGGGTCTCATTACAGTTCTGATTAGCTTGGACAGCTGGAGTATATATAGCTAAACCTAATTCAAAATATTGGAGAAACTTCTACTTCTAGAAATATCAACTAAAAGCAGTATAAACAAATAAACACACATAACTTTCTGAAAATAGATCATTCTAGATCTCTTACTTAAAATCAACATGTTTACAAACATATTTGTGTCATACACCCCCCCCTGATTTATATTCTAGAAAGTTCTATAACCTAAATCATGATAAGACCTTTCATAGGATGTATTGATAAAAAAAGCATAGGAGTTATTCCCCATTCATACTCATTTAGTGTCAACATACATTAATTGTACTTAGGATAGAGTATGTATCTATAATGTACTTGGAATTTCAACTATATATAATATTGACTACGTTAGGATGGAGAGATTCTTTTATTGATATGAGGATGAGGACATTGTTCATAGGTATACTATGAGATATTTCATAAATAATGTATACTGTAGGATGGGAGAGAATATTGTCATACTATATAAATATTTACTACGTAGGTGGGAGAGAGAACATGTCATACTATATATAAATGATGTACTACTGTAGGATGGGAGAGAAGTATACTAGTAATTGTCTGAATTGGTATCATACTATATATAATTTGTGATACTGTAGGATGAGGAGAGAATTGTCCATACTATTATATATATATGTACTACTGTAGGATGGGAGAGGACATTGTCATACTATATATATTATACTATGAGAGATATGCAATATTAACTGTAGGATGGGAAGAGACATTGTCATACTACTATATAATATGTATACTGTTAGGAATGGAGAGACATTGTCATACTATATATATATGTACTGTAGGAGATGGGAGAATCATATATAATTGTTCTGATGGACAGATTGAATACTATATATTAATTGTACTACTGTAGGAGGGAGAATATTGTCATACTATATATAATATGTTAGACTGTAGGATGGGAAGAGACATTGTCATACTATATACTAATATGTCTACTGTAGGATGCGGAGAGATTTTTCATACTATATAAATATGTACTACTGTTAGGATGGAGAGAGAAATTGTCATTACTATATTAATGATGTACTACTGTAGATGGAGAGACATTTGTCATACTAATATAATGTGTACTACTTGTAGGATGGGAGAGATATGTCATACATATATAAATGTACTACTGAGGATGGACAGATATTGACATACCTAATATAATATGTACTATGTAGGATGGGAGGACATATGTCATACTATATATAATATGTACTACTGTAGGATGGGGAGAGACAATGTCATACTATATAATTATGCACTGTAGGATGGGAGAGATTATTTTCATACTATATATAATATTTATACTGTAGGATGGAGAAGATATTGTCATACTATATTATATGTACTACTGTAGGATGGGAGAGACTTGTCATACTATATATAATGTGTACTACTGTAGGATGAGGAGAGATATTGTCATACTATTAGTAATGTGTACTACTGTAGGAATGAGAGACATTGTCATCCTATATATAATATGTACTTACTTGAGATGCGAGAGGACATTGTCATACTAAATATAATATGTTACTACTCAGGATGGGGATTGCTACTATGCTAGGGAAAGTCACTATAATATTGATACGAGAATGGGAGAGAATTCTATATATTATGACTGTAAGATGGGAGAGATATTGTATCTTATATTACTACTTAGTGGGATATGTCAACTATTTACTGTACTGTAGGGATGGGAGAGACATTGTCAAATATATATAATAAATTTATATGACTACTGTAGAGAATGGGAGAGATATTGTCATGCTATATATAATATGTGACTCTATTTTTGTAGGAGGAGAGATATTGTCCATACTATATATAATGTGACTACTGTAGGGTGGGAGAGACATTGTCATACTATATATAATATGTACTACTGGAAGGAGGGAAGACATTGTCATACTATATATATGTACCTGTAGGATGGAGAGACACGACTATAATATGTATAGATAGGATGGGATTGTCATAACTATATATAATATGTACTTAGGATGGGAGAGATATTGTTCTTACTATAATAATATGTACTACTGTTTAGAATGGGAGAGACATGTCATTACTATATATAATAATATGTACTGTAAGATGGGAGAGATATTGTCATACTATATATAATATGTACTACTGTAGGATGGGAGAGATATTGTCATACTATATAATATGTACTGTAGGATGGGAGAGACATTGTCATAATATATATAATAATATTTAATATGTACTACTGTAGGATGGGAGAGATATTGTCATCCTATATATAATATGTACTACTGTAGGATGGAAGAGATATTGTCATACTATATATAATATGTACTGTAGGGTGGGAGAGACATTGTCATACTATATATAATATGTACTACTGTAGGAATGGGAGAGACATTGTCATACTATATAATATGTACTGTAGGATGGGAGAGACATTGTCATACTATATATAATATATACTGTAGGATGGGAGAGATATTGTCATCCTATATAATATGTACTACTGTAGGATGGGAGAGACATTGTCATACTATATATAATATGTACTACTGTAGGATGGGAGAGACATTGTCATATTATATATAATATGTACTGTAGGATGGATTGCAACCAAATTTGGCCAGAAACTTCCTTAGGGGAAGGGGATCAGATTTTGCATAAATGGTGACCCTGACCCCCTGGGGGCAGGAGGGGCGGGGCCCAATAGGGGTAATCGAGGTAAATCCTATAAATCGCTACTTGTCCTAGAGTTCTGCATGGATTGCAACCAAATTTGGCCAGAAACTTCCTTAGGGGAAGTCAGATTTTGATAAATGGTGACCCTGACCCCCTGGGGCGGAGGGGCGGGCCCATTTAGGGGTAATAGAGGTAAATCCTATAAATCGCTACTTGTCCTACAGTTCTGCATGGATTGCAACCAAATTTGGCCAGAAACTTCCTTAGAAGAATGGGATCAGATTTTGCATAAATGGTGACCCTGACCTCCCTGGGGCAGGAGGAGCGGGGCCCAATAGGGGAAATAGAGGTAAATCCTAAAAATCGCTACTTGTCCTAGAGTTTTGCATGGATTGTAACCAAATTTGGCCAGAAACATTCTTGGGATTAACAGAATTTGTATAAATTTTGACTTTGACCCCCCTGGAGGAGAAAGAGTGGGGCCCAATAGGGGAATTAGAGGTAAATATTCAAATTTCCTCAGAAAAGAAACAATGAAGTTGTATTCAGAACATAACTTGGCATTACAAACCAGGTGAGCGATACAGGCCCCCTGGGCCTCTTGTCTAATTTGGCTTGGCAGTGTCAATTTCATGTGTGTAGGCCTATGTGTATTACGGCCGATTAGGAAACAATATTCTGACCTTTTGTTATGGGATCTATGCAAAACTGAAATCCGTGAACAATCAATAGAATTTGGAAAGAAAAAATCTAAATTCAGAAAAAATATAATAAATGATTTAGAAAGCAAGCTTAAAAAACTTGAAGAAAATAATCCAAACCAAGAGGAAATAAATACAATTACAAAGCAGATAGAAGACCACTACTCGCACTTAGCTATAGGAACACAGATAAGATCACGTGCTAAGTGGGTGGAGCAGGGTGAAAAAAATACTAAATATTTTTTCTCATTAGAAAAGGGGAGACAAATGAAGAAATCGATAACTAAACTAAAAAATGAAAAAGGGGAATTACTGTCAAAACAAGAGGACATATTAAAATATGAAAAAACAATTTTATGAAATTATGTACACTACAAAGTGTCCAAATTCAGATGAAATAAAACAATATGTAGATTCTATAAACTTTGAATCAAAATTAACTGATGAAGATAGTGATAAATGTGAAGGCCTAATAACAGAAAATGAATGCTACCTAGCTATAAACAAAATGAAATTAAATAAAGCTCCAGGCTCAGATGGACTAACAACAGAATTTTATAGGAAATTTTGGCCTTATTTAAAAGAATTACTACTAGACTCTATTAATGAAGGATATTTAAACAATGAATTAGCATATTCACAAAGAGTAGGGATTTTGTCATTAATGTATAAAAAAAAATGATCCATTAGACCTAAATAATTGGCGACCTCTGACTATTCTAAATATAGATTACAAGATATTAGCTCATTGTTTATCAGAAAGAATAAAACCCCTCCTACATAAAATTATAAATACTGACCAGAATGGTTTTGTCGAAGGTCGTGATATTAGATATAGCATTCGGCTAATCAAAGATATAATAGATTATTCAGAGAAATTTAATGTCACAGGATCAATTCTATTTTTAGATTTCGCCAAGGCCTTTGATTCAATAGAATGGGAATTTATGTTTCATACTTTGAAAAGTTTTGGATTTAAAGATAGTTTTAGAAAATGGGTCTCTATCCTATACAGTAATATCTATTGTTTAATTACAAACAATGGTTGGTTATCAGAACCAGTAAAGATTACACGTGGAATCGGGCAAGGCTGTCCTCTATCAGCCCTGTTATTTGTTATCACAGTTGAAACATTAGCTATGAAAATAAGACAAGATGAAAATATTCATGGTATCAAAGTTAAATATACAATGAAAAGACATTTCAAAATTTCTCAACTTGCAGATGATACTACATTATTTCTAAAATCTAAAACTGATATCTCTACTGCCCTGAATCTTATAGAAATATTTGGAAGTCTCTCGGGCTTGATTCTTAATAGAAAAAAATCTCTAGGTCTAAAGTTAGGAAACAATAAAATACAAATAAAAGATGACTTTGAAAATATAGACTGGTCACAAAGTGTTATAAAAGCATTAGGAGTATACTTTGGGCTTAACAATTTCCAATCATCTCAAGTCAACTGGGAGAATAAAATCGAAAAAATAAATAAACTAATTAATATTTGGAAAATTAGGAAATTATCAATGATCGGATGAATACAAATTGTTAAATCATTACTTATACCCCAGTTAACCTATCTTATATCTGTACTAAGTATCCCAAAAAATAGTATAATAGAGGTGGAAAGTATTATCCATAAATTTATATGGGAAGGTAAGAATGAAAAAGTGAAAAGAAAAACTCTATGTAGACCTTACAATGAAGGAGGACTAAACAATTTAGATCTTAAATCTCATATCACAACTATACTTGTAGGATGGGTTAAAAAATTAAAAAACAATGAAGAAAACCAATTGAAAGTTATTCCTGAATTTTATCTAAACCAATATATTTACAGTCAGTAGTGAATTGATAGTATAACCCCCGTTGATTTCAACCAAAGGCTACTCAACTTTATTTCTCGATAGATTGAGTATGTCACGCGCAATTTGGAGCCGTGCGGATGAATTTATGGTGGTCCAAATCAGAACCTTTTGGTGTTTTCAGTACCAAACGTAGGTTCGATGAACATGTACATGTATCAAAATAGGTTTTAACACATATACATGTACGTGTGTAAATACAAATGTAGAAAAGCTACATTGTTTATGTTACTACCGTACCTCTTTGAGCAATGCTTCCGTGCGTATGATAAATAAACACTGTTGTACAATGTACAGTTTTGCACATTCCGATGACGTCGCAATGTTTACATGTTGTGTGTCGGTGAGTCTGTGTTGTTCGCTACAACATGTAGATCTACATCCTATTTGTATTTTTATACCATATATTATGGATTGTACGCAAATGGATAGAGATATATGTTAGGACAAACATTCAGTCTTTGAGTTGCATAAGTTTAACCAAAACGACCTAGCACGATAATGCATTTTTGTTCGCCTCGGGACAGACAAGTCCTTCACGTATCTACTTACACAATGTAACGTTGGGTGTTGTTCGAAATATGAATGAAATGGAATTCCTAACAATTGTAGCTTTAACAATACTTGTAATAGATATCTCTAAATTTTATTGAAAGTGTTTGAAACACCAATATAAATTATATGCTTAATATTTTTGAGAGCGTAACGTTTACAGTAGTGGGCCTACCTGTGTTTGTACATGTTCCTCGAAACGACGTCCGATGCATTTGAAAATCTCCAAAATCCGGAAATAATGACATTGAACTATGTAAACATCCGTGTATCAAGTAATTTCAAACGTGAACTGATTAAGTAGAACTCAAGTGGATCACAAAAATTGAAAAAACTCTCTGTTTGTCACACCTCCTTGACACAGGCGGATTGAATCGGACGCCGCGTCACAACTACGTTAAATATCCTGCCACGTTATGAATTATGTAAGCGTGTGTAATCATACGAAGTAAAAAGATTAAATCCAAAGTGCTTTGCACCACGGTGTTTTTAACAACAGATAAATAAAAACGATTTTATAGTTTCATACCGGGAAAAACCCCATATATATGCTTCATCAGACGGAACTCATTTTATTTGATGTTCATTAGATAAATTGGCGGGAATTTCCGCAACTTCGAGTGGCTGTTCCAAATGCCTGTCGGAACCAAACCGATATAATTCAATTTTAGTCTAAATATAATGCCATAAACACTAATAAGGGTATTTTTGAGCTACGAAATAAATAATTAGAGACTGTAAATAAAGGATTAAAGTTTAAAGCTCTTCTGGTGGTTCTATTCGAAGGTAAAATGAGTTGAGGTAGGGTATCGATATTTGTTTCATGGACCCGGTTTCGCCGGCCCATTCCAAATATCGATACCCTACTCAACACTTATCTCTTCGATAGAACCACCAGAAAAGACTTTAACTCCTTAATTGGGAAAAGAACAGTTAATTTTCTCGATGAACATAAGCCGATACAAAAATGCTTAGAAATGTTCAAAAATATACCTAAATTTTACCAAGATATAATAAAATGCTTGGGTGAAATAGGTGGTGGTTACATGAAAAATCCAAAAAACTGTTACAGAATATTGGAAAACAAGTGATTTGGGGAAATAAATTTATCACACATTAACAGAAAATATCTAATCTTTACCAATCTGGTATAAAAGTGACATTATTACCATTAGAGCATTCTAGACACTGAAGGATTTGTATTAATGAAAACAGAATTTTGAAGCAAACTCAACATAAAACAATCTGGATATCAACAGATATTATATGATTAAAAAAAGGCATAAATCCAAATCATGGCAGAGAAAAAATTAAAAGAATTCAGACATATCAAAAATGATTTCAATATTAAAATGAACATTTAAAAAGTATCACTATAACATCCAAACAATGTTTGTTAACAATTGAAAAAATCACAAAAATAAAAATCTAATATAGAAATTTGGTTCAAAAGACTTCGGAAACAGCCTATAGCCTACATAGCGCGGAGAAAACATTATACATCTTAGTAAATCTGATTTAGAAAACAGAACACCTTCATGAAACGTCAGTTTACTTCCATAAAATTGATAATAACAGAATAAAAGTGTTTAAATGGAAGCTTATCAATAGAATTTTGGTCAATAACTCACTCCTTTGCAAATTGAAAATAAAAAAACAATTCCGCTATGTATTCTTTGTGGGATTGAGGAAAAATTTATGACACTTTTTGTAAGATGTAAATATATACACTCATTCATTTCTTCGCATCAATGAGTTGTTTCGAACACTAGGATACTGTAAAAATATGATCACATTAGAAAATATAGTACTGGGCTATTAAATAGACTATGAGAAATATGAAAATATAATTTCATACTCACATACATTTCTTTTGTTATTTATAAGGCATATTACACAAGTGATTGTAAGCAAAAAATTGAATAAATATTGAACAGTCACTCAGACAAGAAGTACACTTTGTCTGCAGAACTCAAAAACTTAAAAATTTACCTCTTTCAAAATGTAACAAATCAGTATGTGCTTTCTGGGTATTAATCCAACTCATACATCTTAATAAGTGCATGCTTATGACAAATAAATCCCAAAACACTTGAAAATCCATAACACTGTCACCTTAAATGAAATAATCCTATCCACTTCACCCTAAACAGCAAACCTAAAAAAAAAAAAAAAATAATAAACCAAGTAAAACCGAATTACACAGATAAGATTATAAGTTCCAAATTACCACTGAGTGAGTAAAGCCGGAAGGGGCCGAAGTTTGGATAGCCATACGTATAAGATGAGAATGGTTCTGGTCCGCTGTCGAGAGGTGAATATTTCAGTGGGAAGATGGGCACACGAGAAGGTCACGGAACAATGCTATGATATATTTTATTACAAAATAGAAATAGGTAATAATTACTCTTCTGCCGCAGTCGAGTGAGTAATTCGGACAACAACCAATATATTCCTAAATATTGGCAAACTGTAAAGGGTCACATATATGGGATGATGACACTGTCACTTTCGAAATGCGGTGTGCAATTGAATCCACAAATCTTGAATGAGAATTCAAACTTGGTATTTGATTGGGGAGACATCTTTTCCACGAATAATGATTCACCTTTGTATACAAGAAACTACCTAATATTAAGGACCTGCGGCTGAAAACCTACACTTACCATTAAAATACTGGTAAAAAACATGACACTCGCTCAACTGTCAGCTCTTCCCGTGTCGGAACAGTAACACTCGCATTAGGTTTTCCTCCGCAGTCCATAACAATATTGTGTACGGCACCTACCGGTTCGTACAAATACAATAACGAATTTGTAACATTTGTGCATTAGATAGGCAGTGGATTCTCCCCAACCTATAGGATAACAAATGGGCTGGAATAGAGAGAATTTCCATTAGATGATCAGCTGGTCGGCGAATCGGAAAACAAAAGTTACTTAAATTGCTAGTTAGAGAATATTTGTGATTCTTCGTCAGCAACCTTCTCCTACGGGCAATTAATGTGATTATATAATCCGTTTTCATCACTTTAATAAGTTTGAAACACACATTGTAGCTTCTAGAAGACATCACGTTTAGAAACTGGACATAACTCTTCTACGTCGGATACTTTGATATGATGTCATATTCTGTCTGGATTTCAGGTTTGGCATGTAAGTATTTGTCTCATACTGTGTTGTGATTGAGATGGTTCCTGAGGAAATTGGCTTTATTTAGCCGGTAATTCTCAGTCTTAAGCAACGACAGTAAAGACGTCTTCGTAACTGAACTCATTTCTAGTTTATTGAAGTCTTATGTGGTATTACATCTTCGTCATTCCGACTAAAGAATATAAGTGCCACTTTGAACAATCCCTTTGATAAACTAATATAGTCCAATTAAAAATTTACTATCATAGATTCGTCTAATAGTTCTGATTGGGGAATGAAACTCCTGCCATAATTGCTCTAACATCATACGAGGATACATAAAACATACAGTTTTTTTGAAACTTTCAGACGACATAAGCAATGTGTAATCAAATCCAATGATGAGATGATAACCGGTGCTTAAAATAACAAAGGAAGATGATGTATCTCTATGTGGACGGTTGTATTGATAAAAGAATGGTAATTGATGTGGTCGCTGTGACAGGATGAATTGATCTATAAAGGCTATGTATTGAGCCATATGGCTTAGGCGCTATCACCTTTTAAGCTAGAGTAGATGTTGTAGTCTATCACGCGCAGCGGTATCCGACCTAAACGCTGATCGATATGGGTTTGCTGTATATCACTGACAAGCACAGCGCTGATGTAGAAATGGGTCATTTGTGCCCAGGTCCGGATAACCGAGTAATTATAATAGATCCACGCTTGATCATAATTCAATGTCTATCCCTTCTGTGTGTAATACCCGTGACTCTGTCCCAGTCCCGGGATACCGACGTATTAATCTCTAGCTTTTTTTCTCCAATGTCTTCCTACTGTGATACTACCGACTCCTTTTCAGTATTCGCGGATACCGACGTATTATCACTCGTTTAATACCAATGTCTACCCTGAGTATATATGATTACCTGTTAACGTATTAAAATCACTGTCACCTACTAGCATTATGTGTTTCTTACAAGGTTTACCTTATGTATTCCGACTGTGTCTAGAGTTACCGTCGATATCGCGACGTATTAATTGCTGTCTTGGCTCTCTCCAAATATTTATTAATCTGTGTATACCAGACATTTACACTCTGTCATTCCATATATCTATTCCTGTGTATAACCGATTTCATATTAATCCTGCTGTTATATTATATCTAACTTGCGTCACACATTATCTGGTAGCCTGTGTATACTTTGACAGATATTACCGTTAGAACGAACTATTATTCATACTCAATTTCCTATACTGTGTATTTTCCGTTATATGCTGTCTCCTCCATGCTACCTGTGTATACCGACTCTGGTCCCAGTCCCGGATTCCGAATATATTTCGCCTGTCATTGTCCAATATGTACTCTGTGTTACCTCGACATATTACACAAGAATGTTCATCTTCCAGTATCGTACCCTGTGTATATACCGACATGATCGGCTGTCTTTCAATGCCTCCTGTGTATCCGGAGTCTGTCCGCAGCCGGTTCCGTAAACCGACTAATGGTAACTTAGTTTCCACCATGGCGAACAGTATGATAGTAGGTTTGGCCTCTTTAGCTTTTGTGAAGAGCAGACATACTTAATTCATCAACAGATATTAGTTGTTATGCTCATAGCGGCCGATACCTGATTAATTGAATTATTTAAAATAATTCGTTTACACACAATGAAAAAGGTCAGAAGGAGTTGATTGCGAGAAGATGTTACCTGGTGTACCAGGGTTACACATCAGATACATGTCCACCAATCAATTGACGCTGTGTGTGACTTATATTCAACAATATATTCAAAGGAACCTTCAAATAGAGAAAGCAATATCTTTTATTGGACAACTATATTTATTTAACTAATGGTTTTCTTTACCCTTAACAACGAATCCTGATCAGGTAGCGTAGATGAAATAGGAATCAGAGCTTAAGAAGACATTCAGGCCGTTTATAATAGATTCTATATAATCCACGCTGGTATTCATTTACTTCTTAGAACATGAGATAAATCCTGCAGACAATTGGATGCCATTGATTTCTAATCTATATGATCAGGAATTTCTCTTCGGGTTACAAAGAATGGTACTTTTCTGTAGAACGTCTTACACTGCGCAATTTAGAACATATCTCACAATTCCATAGTTGTTGTATGTATAGTTTTCTTTCTCTTACAC
>SAYR01062850.1:1294008-1322259 GCA_004382745.1 Argopecten irradians irradians | reverse complement strand
ATATTAATAAAGAACAAGCCGAAACCCATATTTGAATCCTCTCAAGACAAACATGTGCTCCGAAATATGTCTAACATTGCCACGAGGTACCACATACACTACACGTGGCAGCTTACAGGATGTTGTTTTAGTCACTTAGTCTCATTCAGTCAGACTCTTGATGATAGAGATGTTCTGATTGTGAGTTATCTCCCCTCTAAAGATCCTTACGTCAAAACAAGTACATGTATACGAGTTATTTCCCTTGTTTTATTTGACGAAATCATGACATTAACTTGTACTAATATTATCTGTCTTTATTTTCAACAGTTATTAATTTAAGAGATTATAATCATAATTCATATAATGTATTTATTATAAGAATAAACATATGTATGAATGATTTGAATGTCAGTATGAGAGAATCAAATTTGCTGAAGTTATGTATTTATTTGTAAAATACTATACGTAAAATACGTGCATTTCTTGAATAAAAATGTATGTAAAAATAAAAAAAAAAATAAAAAAAAAATTCTGACCTTTCAATAAATTTTGCGATAACAGCTAGTGAGCATTACATCAAAGACAAATTCTGCATATAACTATAAACATTTACTCACATTTTTGATGATGTGAAACCTGTGCACATCTATACAATAAAACCACTCCGCCATGAAAATTCAATGTTGTTTTGTTCATTTTACATACTACTTGATGGTATGAATAAATCAAACCTTAGTATTCAAAAATACAAACATTGAATTTGTACATACATATGCACCATAGACGGTGTGTTTTGAGTATTCAGTTGGGACTTTATGATTTTGGTCTCATTACGCGTCATCTTGACTCCTGAAAATCACAAACAACACCTTCTTCGATGTCTTCCTCCGTGGCAGACTTTCGGTTGATTTTGGATTGTGTATATTTTGTTCCAATTTTACGTAATTCATGCATCTGATTGATTAATGTAATCAAACGTTAGGAAGATAATTGCAAAAGAAAGTTCTTATTACGTTTATAAACTTTTTTGTTTTGGTTGCATTGACGAACTATATATGATAATATTATTGTGCAGTAAAAGTTAATAGTTTTGAGTCCGAGTGTCCTCTCTTGTTCTGTCACTGGTAGTTGTGTCTTTTGTTTATTGACAACTGCGTTGTATTGAAATGGAAAAATTACAAAACTTATCTACATAAACTTACAAAATATAATGATAATATAGATCTATACAGTGGAACCTCCCGAAACCGATCATGGTCGGTGCAAAGGATTTTGGCCGGTTTAGAGAGGGTTCGGTTTGGAGAAGTGAACCGAATATCGATCATTACGATCTGGATTCAATTGATCGGAAGTCGTTGTCTACACTATACTGTACTGCCTGTATGCCTAGTTTTCGTTATAACCGTCGGATTTTGATTGTTAATGTGATTGTTATAAAATAAAGAGAGAATCATACGTTCAAAAGGAAAGGATTAAAGCAATCTCGACTTTTTTGCCGCTTATAAACGTAGTTAGTTGCGTGAATGTTCTTGGAGATGTTCTCGTATGCACTATTAACCTACATACGGCCGATCACTTCCGGTTACGTCAAGTATCAAATTAATTAAATATGGTCTAATTACATGATGATCAGTCGATGCCAGTCATTATTTGACATGATCAATTTCTAAGAAAATGCATGGCTTCGACTTCTTCATATAGATTATTTACGTTGTCTGCAGGACAACTTCTTATGTAAATGAATACAAAACTTCCTCTTTATTACTAGCTTTGCTTGTTTTCCTACAGTAAACAAATCGCCAGTACATGTGAAGGTAGACCTTCGTTAAATATCTAAACAATTGACATAATTAAATAATTACACCATCATCACTGGTATAATTACCGTGTACATATACCTATAGCTTTCACACATGTATACATGCCCCAGGACATGACATGCAACAATGATGGATACAGGTACGTGTGTATTTCACGTTCGGTTGATCAGATCTCAATATGCAAGCTCTCGGTGTCGCTCAGGTCAGGCCGGTTTTCAGAAGTATACTTAAGTTACATTTGACTATTCTGATCTCAAAATCGGTCCGGTATTCGGAATTGGGAGGGATCGGTTTTGGGAAGTTTTATTTACTATTAATAAAGAGGAATTCATTCCGTACATTACATCCAAGTTCGGTTTCTAGAGGTGATCGGTTTTAAGAAGATTCGGTTTTGGGAAGTTACACTATATATGTAAGAGCAGCTTAAAGTGATAAATGAACTTATATTGCCGTGTAATCTACGGTAGCCTTACGAAGACTTGCTAAAGTTCAATGCATTGCATGAAATTTTCTTGATGTTAGCGTTCTTATGAATTCGAAAGAAATTTGAGTGTTATAAGTAACCAACTAATGTACCTTTTATTTGGCAAAAGTATCTGGCCATGATTTATTATTTTTCAAAAGTCGACAAAGCAAAAGTCACAATAACGTGTTTCAACTGCTAGGCTTACGAAGACTTCCTAAAGTCCGATGCATAACATGAAGTTTTCTTGATATTAAGTTACGACTAGCTGTACTAGCGTTCTTGTGAATTTAAAAGAAATCTGAGTGTTATATGTAACAAAATAATGTAGCTTTTTTTGGCAAAGTTATCTGGCTATGATGTTATATTTTTCCGAAAATATTCTTAAATATTAAGTGGATATTAAGATAGGGATATGTTAACTTATTATATTTTTTTTTTTGTCTTTTAAGAAACATTGACGAAAAAAATAATTTAAGTGATTAATAAAGAATTGTAAAAAATGACTCAGATTCTGGCCGGATTTATTGGTGTTGAAATCGTTATTTCAGTAATAATTTTAATAGAAAATTTATTTCAGTTATTTTAGGAAAATGAGATATTCAACTTATTGTTCTTGAAACAACTTAAAAATACATCATAATCTTCATAGAATAAATACGGTATAGTCTACCGTATATATGTATATATGATTAACTCCAAAATTCAACACTGCACACTCAGTATACTAAATTCAATATTTAAATGAAAAACCAATTTCCTTATTCCTTTGTTTGAGTCCTTCATTCACAGTATCTATGAGTGGCCTTGGCACTTTGATTCATGTTTAATAGGCCTAACACTCAGGTGTAAGTCAATCGTAATGGCTGCCATTTTGGGTAAGTGTAATACTAGATCCGGAAAGGTTTAAAATTTCCGGATTTCACTAATAATCATGTTAAAAATAATGAAAGGGAATGAATTTTCTAAAGTTTTGGTGTAAATTTAAAATGAAAAATCTAAATAAAAAATACTAGTTATAAATAATTAAATTTTAATATTTTTAACCCACCATCATCAGATGATGGGCTATTCAAATCGCCTTTCGTCCGTAGTCCGTCGTCCTTCCGTCCGTCCGTCCGTCCGTCCGTCCGTTAACAATTCTGTCTCAAATTTCATGTGCAGGTTCCCCTAGGGCCTTAGTTGTGCATATTGCATTTTGGGACTGATCGGTCAACAAAATGGCCACCAGGCCGCCATCTAGGATTTTGACAATTGAAGTTTGTTACCGCTATTTCTCAGAAAGTTATGAAGGGATCTGTCTTAAATTTCGTGTGCAGGTTCCTCAGGTCCCTAGTTGTGCATATTGCATTTTGGGACCGATCGGCCAACAAGATGGCCGCTAGGCAGCCATCTTGTATTTTGATAGTTAAAGTTTGTTACCGCTATTTCTCAGAAAGTAATGAAGGGATATGTCTCAAATTTCATGTGAATGTTCCTCTAGAGGTTTTCTTGTGCATACAGCATTTTCGGACTGATCGGTGAACAAGATGGCCGACAGGCTGCCATCTTGGATTTTGATAGTTAAAATTTGTTACCGCTATTTCTTAGAAAGTACTGAAAGGATCTGTCTCAAATTGTATTTGTAGGTTCCTCTAGGTCCCTAGTTGTGCATATTGTATATTGGGACCGATCGGTCAACAAGATGGCCGATAGGCAGCCATCTTGGATTTTGGTAATTGAAGTTTTATTACCACTATTTCTCATAAAGTACTGAAATAATCTGTCTCAAATTTCATGTGCAGGTTCCCCTAGGGCCCTAGTTGTGCATATTGCATTTTGGGACTGATCGGTCAACAAAATGGCTGCCAGGCAGCCATCTTGGATTTTGATAGTTAAAGTTTGTTACCGCTATTTCTCAGAAAGTACTGAAGGGATCTTTCTCAAATTTCATATGTAGGTTGCCCTAGGGCCGTAGTTGTGCATATTGCATTTTTGGACAGATCAGACAACAAGATGGCCACCAGGCCGCCATCTAGGATTTTGACAATTGAAGTTTGTTACCGCTATTTCTCAGAAAGTTATGAAGGGATCTTTCTCAAATTTCGTGTGCAGGTTCCCCTAGGTCCCTTGTTGTGCATATTGCATTTTGGGATCGATCGGCCAACAAGATGGCCGCCAGGCAGCCATCTTGTATTTTGATAGTTAAAGTTTGTTACCGCTATTTCTCAGAAAGTAATGAAGGGATATGTCTCAAATTTCATGTGCATGTTCCTCTAGAGGTCTTGTTGTTCATACAGCATTTTCGGACTGATCGGTGAACAAGATGGCCGACAGGCCGCCATCTTGGATTTTGGTAATTGAAGTTTTATTACCACTATTTCTCATAAAGTACTGAAAGAATCTGTCTCAAATTTCATGTGAAGGTTCCCCTAGGTCCCTAGTTGTGCATATTGCATTTTCAGACCATTCGGTGGAAAAGATGGCCGATAGGCCACCATCTTGGAATTTGATTATTGAAGTTTGTTACTGCTATTTCTCTGAAAGTACTGAAACGATCTGTCTCAAATTTCATATTCAGGTTCCCCTAGGATCTTAGTTGTGCATATATATTGCATTTTGGGATCAATTGCTGAACAAGATGGCCAACAAGTAGCCATCTTGGATTTTGATAATTGAAGTTTGTTACTGCCATATATCTCAGTAAGTAATGAAAGGATCTTTCTCAAATTTTATATAAAGTTTGTAGTAAAAGTTTGAAAAGCAGAGAAAAGATCCATCTTTCCATTGTCAGATGTAGATCATTCTTTCGTGGGCGCCAAGATCCCTCTGGGACCTCTTGTTAATAGTGATTTATGATTAATTCAAAATTTAAATAATCAAATTTCAATAAAATTTACTTTTGTTTTCTCTCTCTCTCTAAAATACATTTTGACTACTACTGTAACAGATAAAGAATATTTTAGTAATTAGTAAGTGCTTCTGTTGTGATGAAAATTAAGTACATTCATAACTGTGAAACATTTAAAGGTAGATTTCGCCCAACCAAATAAATATTTTTTTGTGAAATGCGATGAACGGAAGAAAAGATGGAAAAACATATTAAAATACCTCAATTTAATTTCTTTATGCGTTTGAGATTGAACAAATGTGTCTTGAATACAAAATTGAAGGAAATCCTTGATGTTATTACGGTGTCCGTCTGACAAAATAGTATGCAAATGAAGCTGCGATGGATTGTGTTGTCAAAGTTTCGCGCATGCGCATTGTCACGCACTAAAAGTAAACAAAATGGCTGAACTAAAGTGTGTGAGATAAAGAAAAATATATCTGAATCGGCAACAAAGTGGAGGAAATTATAATGGATTCGGTAGCGTCCTAGGATATCTATAGGGAATTAAATTCAGAGATGGCATGTACAATAGAAGAAACAGAAGCCACATCTCAAGTGGAACTTGCCCGAATCTGTTGGGACTCGTGTAACGGCATTGCACGTGAGTTAAATTTCAACACATATGCCAGCGCACAAACAGCCGCAGACTAACTACATGTATATTTGGTGTACAAAGCTAGCGAGCGCATGTAAGTAACATGAAGTGTTTTAGATTATATGATATGTATATGGTAAACAGTCCATCGCACTTCAATTTGTTGTTGTTGTTTTTTTAACTAAACATGCCGTGTCAAGACTGTCACTTCTATCTGACATTTTGTTGCACGCTTCCGTTTGTTGATGCGGCCTCATTTTGGAAAAAAGTACGTCATGTTCTATGTAAAGCTTGACTTCACTCTATTTTTAGGGGAGTATTTTCCTGGTCAAGCTAGACAACTGACCACCCATATTGTTCGCTGTATGCATTGAAAATGATCTGAAGATTATATCTATGTACAGGATAAATTTCAATTTCGTAGTCTATATATTTCATTGGGCGAAACCTACCTTTAAAGCTAATTTAATTAAGCCCTTATTAATGCTGTACATGTTATGCATACTATGGTATCGCGATCCTTCGGTAACCTGTATATTAAGACACCTGTCTGTCCCTTGGGGTGTCTCATTACACAGGTTTGACTGTACTACTGTAGGATGGGAGAGCTATATATAATATGTACTATTGCAGCCACAGGGAATACTGCTTTGAGGCATCTTGTTAACCTTGTATTGTTTTTCTTGCAGTGATGAACTAAGAGAAGATTGCTGTACTATAAAGATTAATTGCGGAGCAGTGGTCATTTGATTGGCTAGGAGATAGCCATGAGTCTCAGGTTAAAGATCTGAGGATAGTGTGTTCTTCAGCTAAAAATACTCTTCTGACTTGACATGATAAACAACTTGAAATGTAATCATGTGCTGTAAAAAGCTAGTTTTGAACATAATCCTCAAATTTGAATTATTATACAGTCATGATTGTACTTAAGCGTGACGTCTACTTACTGATATGAAGAAGAAGACTGCTGATGTTGTTGTTGAGTAACAACCAGCCAGAGTTTCCACTGATGTTTGATATTTAGATTTGGTGTATCCATGAGGATGAGGAAGAAGACCGTTTTCGGAGGCTTGCTTTGCATGTCCTTTGTATTTTTCATATACAGTTATCTCCCTTGTGAGAATGGACCCAAAGCTTATATGGTTCCGAAAGAGCAAATCAAATATATCTATGATCACAATCAAAAAGCCATACCATACGATAAAAACATGCCAATTATCTTCATCGGTGGCATGCCCCGAAGTGGCACGACATTAATGCGGGTCATGCTGGATGCTCATCCAGAAGTTCGTTGTGGTGAGGAAACAAGAGTGATTCCAAGGATTCTGGGAATGAGGACCCATTGGCAACGATCAGAGACAGAAAAACGTCGCCTGAACGAGGCAGGAATCACAGACGAAGTGATAGATTCGGCGATAACGGCATTCATGCTGGAAGTGATTGCCAAGCATGGCGAGGCAGCACCAAGGCTTTGTAACAAAGATCCTTTCACACTGAAATCAAGCCTTTATTTATCAAAATTATTTCCGAACTCCAAATTTCTATTCATGATTCGTGATGGTAGAGCTGTGGTGCATTCAATCATCTCCCGAAAGGTGACCATTACCGGATTTGACCTTTCCAGTTACCGTAGTTGTCTTAAGAAATGGAACCAAGCGATGGAGTCTATGTACGCCCAGTGTCTCCATGTAGGTTCTAGTCACTGTATGCCTGTATACTATGAACAACTCTCGCTACATCCACAGGTCTGGATGAAACGTATTCTGGAATTCCTCGATTTACCCTGGAATAGCTCTGTACTTCATCACGAAGATTTTGTTGGAAAACCTGGTGGGATCTCCTTGTCAAAGTAAGTACAATATAACCTATCTTAGCAACCATCTCTGTATAAAGATTTTTGTATATGATCATTTCAGGGGCCTGTACCTTTTAATTTGGGAAAAAAAACTACATTTTTCCTTCATTGAAATGCATATATATTTAGCAGAGGTTTTTTAGCTCACCTGGCCCGAAGGGCTGGTGAGCTTATGTCATGGCGCGTCGTCCGTCGTCTGTCATCCGTCCGTCGTCCGTCCGTCAACATTTCCTTTAAATCGCTACTTGTCATAAAGTAGTGCATGGATTAAAACAATATTTGGTCAGAAACTTCGTTAGGGAAAGGGGATAAGATTTTGCATAAATGGTAGGGCTGAAACGATTAGTCGAATAATCGGAGGCGATTAGATTAATGAAGCTAATTGCTGATAATCGATTAAAGATTTTATTAATCGTTAATCGTAACATGCATAGCCAGTGCATTGTAAGCTGACTAAACACGTTGACAGATCATGGATTTCTGAGTAAGCCATTCCGACTGGAGTTTTATCTCTTTATGTACATTTTTTGAACTCAACAAAGCATATATAATGTGAGAAATACTTGTTAAATTATGTCTCTGTGGAAGTTAAAGTCATTAATCAATGAAAAAGTGGATGTCATGAGAAAGCTTGCAACACGTTGTTCGCCAATTTTCACTAGCGATCGACTCCATGTTGTTACGTCACTGAGGCCTAATCGCCGCCGGGACGCTCGGGAGCGGAAGGAGAAGTAATCTTGAACATTTAAATTTTACTATTGCATGTGTTGATCATATAAAAAGAATGTTTTTGTTCATATTCTAATTGAATATAAGAGTTGTTGATTTATTTTATTTTTTTGATCACGGAAATGAAAAAGTTCATTGACGAAAATTTGGTTATGTCACTCCGTGGCGATCCAGATTTGGTTGATTAGTCGTACCTGTGAAGGTCACGTCAAAACAGCGGGTTAGCAGACTTGATTTAAACGATGTTATGGAAGACAATACAGGAACGGAATACAGAGCTTATTTGGGATAAAATACGTTTGTTTTGTCAATACATCTATTCTTATTTGTTGGTAGGCTTATATTATATAAAGCATATCCTCTGTCATATTATACGGTAGGTGTTATTATTAGTTGATAACAAAACATGGCGGACGTTTTCAGTAGTCAGTAGTGAAACAATATAGTTGCCTTCAATTCAAACGATTAATCGATTAGTAATCGATTACATGTGACCGAATAATCGAATACAAAAATTACTAATCGTTTCAGCCCTAATAAATGGTGACCCCACCCCCCCTGGGGCAGGAGGGGCAGGGCCCAATAGGGGTAATAGAGGTAAATCCTATAAATCGCTACTTGTCCTAGAGTTCTGCATGGATTGCAACCAAATTTGGCCAGAAACTTCCTTAGGGGAAGGGGATCAGATTTTGCATAAATGGTGACCCTGACCCCCTGGGGGCAGGGGGGGCGGGGCCCAATAGGGGTAATAGAGGTAAATCCTATAAATCGCTACTTGTCCTAGAGTTCTGCATGGACTGCAGAACCAAATTTGGCCAGAAACTTCCTTAGGGGAAGGGGATCAGATTTTCAATAAATGTGACCCTGACCCCCCTGGGGCAGGAGGGGCCGGGCCCAATAGGGAAAATAAAGGTAAATCCTATAAATCGCTACTTGTCCTAGAGTTCTGGATGGATTGTAACCAAATTTGGCCAGAAACATTCTTGGGGGAAGGGGAAAAGAACTAGTATAAATTTTGGTTTTGGCTCTGACCCCCCGGGGGTAGGAGGGGCGGGCCCAATAGGGGAAATAGAGGTAAATTCTATAAATCACTACCTGTCCTAGAGCTCTGCATTGATTGCAACCAAATTTGGCCACAAATATCCTTTGGGGAAAGGAAACAGAACTTGTATAAATTTTGGCTCTGACCCTCCCTGGGGGAAGGAGGGGCGGGGCCCAATAGGGGAAATAAAGGTAAATCCTATAAATCGCTACTTGTCCTAGAGTTCTGGATGGATTGTAACCAAATTTGGCCAGAAACATCCTTGGGGGAAGGGGAACAGAAATTGTATACATTTTGGCTCTGACCCCCCGGGGGTAGGAGGGGTGGGGCCCAATAGGGGAAATAGAGGTCAATTCTATAAATCGCTACCTGTCCTAGAGTTCTGCATTGATTGTAACCAAATTTGGCCACAAACATCCTTTGGGGAAGGGAAACAGAACTTGTATAAATTTTGGCTCTGACCTCCCTGGGGGCAGGAGGGGCGGGGCCCAATAGGGGAAATAAAGGTAAATCCTATAAATCGCTACTTGTCCTAGAGTTCTGGATGGATTGTAACCAAATTTGGCCAGAAACATTCTTGGGGGAAGGGGAACAGAACTTGTATAAATTTTGGCTCTGACCCCCCGGGGGAAGGAGGGGCGGGGCCCAATAGGGGAAATAGAAGTAAATCCTATAAATCGCTACTTGTCCTAGAGTTCTGGATGGATTGTCACCAAATTTGGCCAGAAACATCCTTTGGGCCCAATAGGGGAATTAGAGGTAAATATTCTAGTTCCTTCAGAAAAGAAACAATGAACTTGTATTCAGAGCATTACTTGGCATCACAAACCAGGTGAGCGATACAGGCCCTCTGGGCCTCTTGTCGTTCTTTTGGAAAATAGTAACATGAAATTGAGAAAATACAGCTAAATTTCTGTAGGGGAAGCAGCATTCCCATTCACGTACTACAGTGCATTTTTTAAGTACAGTTTGAAATAAAAACGTAGAATTTAAAAATCCATGCGTTTAAAAAACGTACTGTCAATGGCCTTTGCTTTTATCCGATCGTCGATACGCAAACGGGAACGGTCAATTCAAAGCCTGAATTAGATATCAAAAGTGAAATTAGGAAATGGTTTGATGCTTCTGATTGGCTGACCAATCAGCGTTCTTCTTTCATCACTGTATCAGCATGGCACAGAAAAGTATTGCCGATTTTTTCGTCGCTGGACCGTCACAGCAAAAACGATCTTGTGACACAGAAAATTGTTCAACAACAACAAAAAAGCCCAAAAAGGATACTGAAAGTAACAGTAAACTACAGAAAAAACTTCAAAGAAAAATGGTTGCAAGATTTTGACTGGCTGCGAAATGAGAATGATCGCATGCACTGTATTACATGTGAATGTGCCTCAAGCACTCGAAAAACTTTAAAAAAACAATGCGTTTGTATCAGGCTCCAAGAATTATCAGCGTTCTGCTCTTGTCAGGCATATGAGATCGGACGATCATACACTTGCAAAGAAAATTGTAACACAACAACGTTATTTTGAAGCGGCAACAAGTTGCGTAAAAGGAAAATTCATGCCAGTCTTAGAAGCCCAGATTCGAACGGCAACACATATGGCTGAACGAAATATACCAAACCGGCAATATCTTGGTTTAATTGATTTACAGGTATGTAAAGAAGTAAGAAAATCAATATTTGTCGGATGTTGTTTTCATAAATTTTGTTTGTATTATGTGCAGATTTTCCTTGTAAATGTAGTTATTATAACGTTTTCATGGTTTTTTTTTCAGATATCAAATCAATCATCTGTCCTGACTGAGGCCAATAGGTCGTGTATTTTGTCTAACCATCAAGCAGCTCAAAAAATGCAAGAGTATAGTGCAAATGTTTTAAGAGAATTGACAATAACACGAATCATTCAAAGTCCCTTTATTGGCATAATGGTTGATGAAAGCTTGGACATAGCAACTAACAAAAAGTTAGTGATGTTCTGCAAAATTGTTCATGGAGGAAAAGTCAAAATAGAGTTGTAGCCAACATACCTATTCAAGATGGGAAAGCAGAAACTGTATATAACTGTATTGTTAACTGGTTGCAAGAAATAGGTTATGATATTGCCAAAGTAAGTGGTTTTGGCAGCGACGGTGCTTCAGTAATGTTTGGAAAGATCAGCGGTGTTGGTGTGAGACTTCAGAGAAAAAATCCGCGAATAGTTCATATTTGGTGTTCTGCACATAGACTATCTCTAGTGTCTTATTGGGCAGCGAAAGACATCCCTTTTCTTAAATCTGTGAATGAAATGTTGATAGCTATCTTTAATTTTTATCATTTTTCAGCTTCTAGATATAATAAACTCAAAGAACTGACTTCTTTGATGGGCAAAAAGGTAAAAAGGTTTAAAGGCCCACAGGCAAGGCTAGGTACGCTGGCTATCTATGTCTGATGCTGTAAGTAATGTTTTGATTGCTACTCAGTCCTCATTCTTGGTCTTGAGCATGAAGTGGCTAGTAGCCCGCATTCAGAAGGTGGGAATAAGGCAAGGGGGATCCTGAAGAAAATTAAAAACATTAAGTTTTCTGATGACATTAGCATTATTAAAGGATATTTTAGGACATTTGGACCTTGTAAGCAAAGTTTTCCAGAAAGATAATTTAGATATTAATCAGTTGAAAACAATAGTAGCATCTACATCACATTATTTGAATGAAAATACTCCAACGGTACAGGAAGTAGTAGATCACACAGATGAACATTCAGAGTGGCAAGGTATTCCCATATGTTGTTCTCTAAGAGACAGAATTGCTCTCACAGGAATTTTAGAAAAAAAGTATGTAAACAACTTACTCGGAGAGTTTTAAAAAGGTTTCCTGATAGTTCCTTGGGTGTCCTTCATGACTTAAACATAGTCTTAAATCCTTCTAAACTTCCAGAGTCTGTCAGTGGTATTAAGGAACATGGGCTGGGTATTTTAGAAAATATCATTGACTTTTACAATACATGTAGTGATGAAATTGAAACCCAGCCACTATTTGACTCTAGCAGAATGAAAAAGACTTTTTGACAATTCAAACATGTGGTAAATATGAACAGAGAAATGGATGTTACAGAGTTCTGTCTTTTGGTAATCAAAGATTACAATGAATTGTTCCCTGACTTTGCAACAATTGCATCTATTTTGTTAACATGTCCACTGACCAGTGTTCCATGTGAACGTGGGTTTTCATTACAAAACAGACATGTAAATGCTGTTACAAGCAGGAGGTCTGTGTCCTCAGTTGAGGATAGAATGGTAATTGAATATTGTTCCAAGCAAAAGGGTTAAAATCAGAATGAGGTTGTACAGAAAGCTGCAGAGAACCGTTAAGTTCAGCTCTATACTCTGTACAATTTCATGATTGTTTGTACAATCTGTTGATAGAAATGAAAAAATAAAACGAAAACAAGTTATTTTTTACGAGTTTGTTTTATTATCTTTTTCATTTTGTGAAACAAACCCCCAGTTATTTAACAAAACCCCCTCTTCGAAAAGCTGGGGGTTATGAAAACCCCCAATAGCTAAAAGTGGTGGGAATGCTGGGGAAGGAGCCGAATTTTGGCCCCAAATACACCCCAAAATAATCACTGGTATAGCATGATACATTCTTACAGGACTCTGCTGTTTTCTGATCGGTCAAGACCTCACCAATACATCTTGACAAAATGCAAATGTCAATCTGGAGCGACGAACACCTATTCAGAGGTTGATGCAGGAAATCTAATAATTTGCATTGGCATTGCATAAATACGTATAAAGTATTACCAATCATCAATAAACAAAAAGGCACCCAAACTTTACTGTTTTTATTATTTGTTTCATTTCTTCATTGTTATACATGGTTTTATTAACAAAACAGTTATTGGCTTTTTAGTCCACCATCATCAGATGGTCAGATGGTGGGCTATTCAAATCGCCTTTTATCAATTAATGGTCCATTGTCCGTCCGTCCATTAACATTTCTTGTTACTGCTATTTCTCAGAAAGTACAGACGGGATCTGTCTCAAATTTTACATGCAAGTTCCCCTAGGGTCCTAGTCGTGCATTGTATTTAAAGACCAATTGGTGAACAAGATGGCTGACAGACTGCCATCTTTGATTTTGATAGTTGAAGTTTGTTTCTGCGATATATCTCAGAAAGTAAGGAAAGGATCTTTCTCAAATTTCATATGTAGAATGTACGTAGTAAAAGTTTGAAAACCAGAGAAAAGATCCATCTTTCCATTGTCAGACATAGATCATTCTTTGGTGGGCACTCATATCCCTCTGGGATCTCTTGTTGTAGAATTGTTAAACCTTTGAAAGGAGATATTTCCCTTAGTCTTTAGACTTGGAAATACTACCATTCTCAGTAACAATTCCCGGTATTATCCTACAAAAAGTCAATATTTGTAAAGTACAGATCTTTATCCTGGTGTGTACATAGTAATTTAATTACATAGAGTGGTCTAAGGAACAATACAGGCCCATTTACACAACTCTTGTATCTTATATAAATAACATGACAAACATTTTCAAGACTATTATGCCACTTAAGGCATTTCTACTAACACTAATAGTATATTGATTGTGATCTGGACCAGGGCTGTCATTCAGGCTGAATAAATACAGAATGTATAATCCATAAATATTCATCTATGTGTGTAATTTTATTAAAACATGGTCATTTTTGAGGTCCATAATTCCTAAGCCTTGTTGGGTGGATAAGACATTTTATAGTATTGATTTCTCACTACCACCAGCTAGCCCCTACCGTATTCGCCGTAATTAGCGTCCTCCCCCTGTTCTAAAGAAGAGTTGAAGGTGTATAAACACCCATCCCATGGGTTTAAGAATATATTTTACAACATGTGATGCCTCTAACATCAGCATTGTATCCCATATTACATGAACTTGCCAGTCTTTTACATGTGAAGCATGACATAATAATGTGTCTCATAGGATAAAAGGTATATGCATGTTTACTGCAACAGATTAAAGGATTAATACGTCAGGATATTGCTTTGGATGAATGAAAAATAAAGTCCCACCCAACGAATCGACTATCTTTTAGCACTATCGGTTGGTTTTGGTTGTGATTTACGGGTAGTGTCGACTACGGTTCAGAGATAATGAGCTAGGTGGTCACGTGGTCTTGTGATGTCAGAGTAGTCCGCGGCTACACAAGGTAAGCCTAGTACTATACATGTATACAGCATATATACGTATACGTTAGATCTACAATTTGAGTTTTTCGAGTAAATGGTTATTCTAACTTTATGATGTAGATATTTTCAGTTTCAAAACATTCAATTTACACCACTTAAAAAATTCAGACAAGCATATATCTAACTTTAGATTAGATAATCAGTCCAATGTGATAGCGATATCAAAATGATGTTCGGATCAGTCTGGACTGAGATTTAGATAGCATATGATGTAAATTTCAGTGTAATAAAAAAACACTATCTTTTTACGAGTGAAATCCCAAAAATTTAGCATGAATATATCTAGAATCAGTGTTTATATTTTAAACTTCTGCTATAACGTTGCAAACACGGCAAAGTTTTTGAGTAAAAATAAAAAGTGGACGGTTATCAGTTATGTGATATTGGAGTAACAGTACCGAACTTATACCGAAAATAATATGTATATCTATATTGTTGCCTTTGAAACTTTATCCATAACGTTTACTAAAAAGCAGAAATACATCAATGGTATTTCTGATATATGTTCCTAAATCACAGTTTAAGTGTAGATTTCAATTCATTATTCCAAAATTATACTAAATCCTTAAAATAGTATATTCATTGTCGACCGTTTTGTATATCTTACAGAGATTTAATAGTATGATATATGAACATTTATCGTATAATCCAAAAAGTAACCACATAAAGTGTTCAAATAAAAATTGAAATTACTTGTATACAGGCATTATAAATAGATATAATATCTTGTACCTTTTTAAAAATATACTAAGTGATATTTAGATAAGCATATTTAGTGTGATAATGTTGTAACCCTTCTGAATGACTATACATGTACATTTAGATTCGAAACGGTGAAAATACATGCTTAGAATTTTTAGCCCACCATCAACAGATGGTGGGCTATTCAAATCGCCTTTCGTCCGTGGTCCGTCCGTCCTTCCGTCCGTCCTTCCTTCAGTCCGTCCGTTAACAATTCTTGTTACCGCTACTTCTCAGAAAGTACCAAAGGGATCTTTTTCAAATTTGATATGTAGGTTCCCCTAGGGCCCTAGTTGTGCATATTGCATTTTGGGACCGATCGGTCAAGAAGATGGCCGCCAGGCAGCCATCTTGGATTTTGATAGTTAAAGTTTGTTACCGCTATTTCTCAAAAAGTAATGAAGGGATCTTTCTCAAATTTCATATGTAGGTGGCCCTGGAGCCCTAGTTGTGCATATTGCATTTTTGGACCGATCGTCAACAAGGTGGCCGCCAGGCAGCCATCTTGGATTTTGATAGTTAAAGTTTGTTACCGAATTTCTCAGAAAGTAATGAAGGGATATGTCTCAAATTTCATGTGCAGGTTCCCCTAGGGCCCTAGTTGTGAATATTGCATTTTGGGACTGATCGGTCAACAAAATGGCTGCCAGGCAGCCATCTTGGATTTTTTATAGTTAAAGTTTGTTACCGCTGTTTCTCAGAAAGTACTGAAGGGATCTTTCTCAAATTTCATATATAGGTTGCCCTAGGGCCCTAGATGTGCATATTGCAATTTTGGACCGATCAGACAACAAGATGGCCACCAGGCCGCCATCTTGGATTTTGACAATTGAAGTTTGTTACCGCTATTTCTCCGAAAATTATGAAGGGATCTGTCTCAAATTTCGTGTGCAGGTTCCCCTAGGTCCCTAGTTGTGCACATTGCATTTTGGGACCGATCGGCCAACAAGATGGCCGCCAGGCAGCCATCTTGGATTTTGATAGTTATAGTTTGTTACCGCTATTTCTCAGAAAGTAATGAAGGGATATGTCTCAAATTTCATGTGCATGTTCCCCTAGAGGTTTTGTTGTGCATACAGCATTTTCGGACTGATCGGTGAACAAGATGGCTGACAGGCCGCCATCTTGGATTTTGATAGTTGAAATTTGTTACCGCTATTTCTTAGAAAGTACTGAAAGGATCTGTCTCAAATTGTATTTGTAGGTTCCTCTAGGTCCCTAGTTGTGCATATTGCATATTGGGACTGATCGGTGGACAAGATGGCCGACAGGCAGCTATCTTGGATTTTGGTAATTGAAGTTTTATCACCACTATTTCTCAGAAAGTACTGAAATATCTGTCTCAAATTTCATGTGCATGTTCCCCTAGGTCCCTAGTTGTGCATATTGCATTTTCAGACCATACAGTGGAAAAGATGGTCGATTGGCCGCCATCTTGGAATTTGATTATTGAAGTTTGTTACTGCTATTTCTCTGAAAGTACTGAAACGATCTGTCTCAAATTTCCCCTAGGACCTTAGTTGTGCATATATATTGCATTTTGGGGCCAATTGCTGAACAAGATGGCCAACAGGTAGCCATCTTGGATTTTGATAATTGAAGTTTGTTACTGCCATATATCTCATTAAGTAATGAAAGGATCTTTTTCAAATTTTATATGAAGTTTGTAGTAAAAGTTTGAAAAGCAGAGAAAAGATCCATCTTTCCATTGTCAGATGTAGATCATTCTTTGGTGGGCGCCAAGATCCCTCTGGGATCTCTTGTTACTGATACCTTAGAAATTACAGAAGATTGCTATATGCCACGATTCTGTAATTACAGTACTAGACTGGAATAGTTTTTTAAGGTTAAACCTTTAGTTGAAATAGTTCTTAGAACCATTTTTGCTTCTGAATAAGTCACCTTCCATTTTTGTTTTACCTGTGTACGACATTTATATATGTGTATGTAATATATATTCTTAGGTATGATCAGGTATAGTTTACTTCCATTTGCTTTTACATCTTCATTTTAAAAATGGAGGTGACAATAAAAAACCTAGAGCATAGATATACGGGGTTTCCATAATTCAAATCACAATCCAATTAACAGATGTCCTAACCTGATTGACAGTAAGACATAGCAAATACCCGATATAGTCAACCGAATAGCAAATTGCCCGCGGCCAGGTAATTACAGGTGAGTTAAATGAATGGCGTTGTGTACAGGTAAACAACATCCTGGTCCAGGTATTACATAATATAAATCTATATCGGAGTATCTACTCTTATACCGATTATAAATTGAAAGCGACCGCACGGTCTGAAAAACAGTTTGTTTTGCTTAATTAATTAAAAATATTTCAATATTTAGATCTTTTTTAATATCAAAAATAAATTCTTTCTATCATATGTTGAAACGTTTTACGGTATTGTAATAAATGTATCTCGATTTATTCGGTTAGCAACACACAACACAATGTTTGTAATAATCAATCATCGGTGTGTACGTATGTTAAGCATCATATCATTGATGCTTTAATCAAGGATTTCTTAAATTGTTACGTAACATTTCATATTACAGTCACAAACTTTGCAGTTCACAATGTATCAAAGATACAGGATAATATTATCTAATTAAAGCTTATTCGTTGCTGAACTCCTCGACAAAAAATCTAAAACTTTTATTTCTATGTGGATTTTCTTTCATAATTACACGTAGATACCTGCTATTAGAGCATAAATTAGAGTATTTGAGACATCGAATTTCATTCATTTAGTTATTCATATTCGAGCCAAAGTTATTGTACGAATAACTTTACTCAAAAGTAGTCATAAAAAAACTTATATCGGCTTTATCTGTGACCGTCGATGTAAGTGATAGCACATCAGTTATAGTACAGCTATAAGCCACGGACTATTGTGACGTCACACGGTTTAGAGCTAGAAAATATGCATAATCGGGTGGACAGAAAATTTGACCTTGATATCGGCGGTTTACAGGTTATTCTGGTCGCGCGTGGCACGGAGAGGTTTCTACATGGTCAAATAAAGCCATTTCCAGTATAAACTGAAATTATCATTTTTGACTGCACAAATCCTTTAATGTACCATGACTACAGAAAGATTTAAAATATGGCTGACTGTTTTCGTCCACTACTTACATTTCGGTTCATTAATTATAATAAGCGTCCCTCTTTGTTACAATTATTTAAGCGCTTTGGGCGCTAATTACGGCGAATACGGTATGTGTCCTATACATTGGCCAGTACAGATGTATCTGGGTACTGATAGCTATCTGTTTATAACGTAGTCATAACTAGTGCATAGGACTGAAAAAAACCAGATAAAGGTACAAACAATTAGGGTAATGCATTTCTTAAAATAAATTGAGTTAACTATCAGATATTTTTTTCATAAATCTTCATAAAATTAAAAATCATTTCTATAATATTTTTCAAGTCAAAGTTGTATAATTGTGTAACCATTGCTGATTTGTTGACAGGACAGAAAAATCATCGGACCAGGTGATTCGCCCAGTCAATATCGAGGCATTGAGTCGGTGGGTGGAGCACATACCAAAACAAGATAAAGTTGATATGGCAGCCATCGCTCCAATGTTAAAAACTCTTGGATACGACCCCTTCGCAAACCCTCCAGACTACGGAAAACCTGATCCCAGAGTCGCTGATAATACCATGCATGTAAAACAGAACCTTGACTTCTGGAAAAATCGTGAACTTGAAATCATGACTTCAGAAAAAATTCATCAAAGAAGAAAACCCAATATGGATAATGAGCCCCCAAGCTGATGAATGCTAATTGTATCCAGTGATGCACGTATTTGGACATAAGTATATAAGTTTTTCATGTATCTTCACAAACCGCTTGTTACAGTATATCAAACTCATTATATGTATAAATTTTCAGTACTTTATGTCAAATTACAAATTTCCTATTTTTGAAATAGAATTTTTGAAATACGCTTGATACTGTATGTTGTCAGATTACACAGAAAATGATGCAGTGTAATCAACAAATAATCTTCATGTATATGGACAGATTACTCTTTTGTGAAAATACATGAACTAAGTATTTGATGTGGCTGAATTCCTTTGGCTCTCTGTTGCATGTTGTTTTAAAAATGCTATGGTGAGAATATTGTTGTATATTTTCGAAATGTTGACTGTGTTTTGTGAACGCCATGAAAGTGTTCACAGAAATATAGCAATATGAAGATGGGAGATCTCCTGTACTATAGATATTTTGTATGTGGTTATTTTCACTAAGTCAGCTTTCAAAGTGTCTCAGATGTGTCCGAGTAGTTACACATTTATTAGCACTTATTGTCTTAGGTGGATATATGACGTGAAAATGTCAACACTCTGAATAATTAATGTAAACTGTTGTATTATTTGTTAGTAACCAGTCCTATAGTCCCAATAATAAAATAAAACCCAGCAGACACCTCTCTATAAACACCACCAAAATAAAACCCAGCAGACACCTCTCTATAAACACCACCAAAATAAAACCCAGCAAACACCTCTCTATAAACACCACCAAAATAAAACCCAGCAGACACCTCTCTATTCTATAAACACCACCAAAATAAAACCCAGCAGACACCTCTCTATAAACACCACCAAAATAAACAAAATAAAACCCAGCAGACACCTCTCTATAAACACCACCAAAACAAAACCCAGCAGACACCTCTCTATAAACACCACCAAAATAAAACCCAGCAGACACCTCTCTATAAACACCACCAAAATAAAACTCACCAGACACCACTCTATAAAGACCAGCACCTTAACAAGACTCTTAGATCCCAAATGTTCAGTATCATCATATTGACCTGTGTTTAAAGACTTCTTTGCTTTGGGTGGTCTTTATAGACAGGTTTGACTGTATATCACAGGTACAGATACCTGGGTGGACTTTATAGACAGGTTTGCTATATATCACAGGTACAGATACTAAGATGGTCTTTATAGACAGGTTTGACTGTATACCACAGGTACAGATGCTTGGGTGGTCTTTATAGACAGGTTTGACTGTATATCACAGGTACAGATACCTGGGTGGACTTTATAGACAGGTTTGCTATATATCACAGGTACAGATACTAAGATGGTCTTTATAGAAAGGTTTGACTGTATACCACAGGTACAGATACCTGGGTGGTCTTTATAGACAGGTTTGACTGTATATCACAGGTACAGATGCTTGGGTGGTCTTTATAGACAGGTTTGACTGTATACCACAGGTACAGATGCTTGGGTGGTCTTCATAGACAGGTTTGACTGTATACCACAGGTACAGATGCTTGGGTGGTCTTTATAGACAGGTTTGCTATATATCACAGGTACAGATACTAAGATGGTCTTTATAGAAAGGTTTGACTGTATACCACAGGTACAGATACCTGGGTGGTCTTTACAGACAGGTTTGACTGTATACCACAGGTACAGATACTTGGGTGGACTTTATAGACAGGTTTGACTGTATATCACAGGTACAGATACCTGGGTGGACTTTATAGACAGGTTTGACTGTATATCACAGGTACAGATACTTGGGTGGTCTTTATAGACAGGTTTGACTGTATACCATAGGTACAGATACTTGGGTTGTCTTTATAGACAGGTTTGACTGTATATCACAGGTATAGATACCTGAGTGGTCTTTATAGACAGGTTTAACTTATATCACATGTACAGATACTTGGATGGTCTTTATAGACAGGTTTGACTGTATACCATAGGTACATATACTTGGGTTGTCTTTATAGACAGGTTTGACTGTATATCACAGGTATAGATACCTGAGTGGTCTTTATAGACAGGTTTAACTTATATCACAGGTACAGATATCCGGGTAGTCTTTAAAGACAGGTTTGACTATACTACAGGTACAGATACTTTTGTGGTCTTTATAGACAGGTTTGACTGTATAAAACAGGTACAGAGGCTTGGGTGGTCTCTATAGACAGGTTTAACACCACAGTTGCATATGCTTAGGTGGTCTTTATATACAGGTCTGACAGTATATCACAGTTACAGGTACCTGGGTGGACTTTATAGACAGATTTGACTGTATACCACAGGTACAGATATACTTGACTGTGCATCACTGGTACAGATACATTGTTGGTCTTTATATACAGGTTTGAATGTATATCATAGGTACAGATACCTGGGTGGTCTTTATAGACAGGTTTGACTATATATCACAGGTAAATATACTTGGGTGGTCTTTATAGACAGGTTTGAGTGTATATCACAGGTACAGATGCTTGGGTGGTCTTTATAGACAGGTTGAGTGTATATCACAGTTACAGGTACCTGGGTGGTCCTTAAAGACATGTTTGACTATATATCACAGGTACAGATATTTTGGTGGTTTTTATAGATAGGTTTGACTGTATATCACAGGTACAGATACTTAAGTGGTCTTTTTAGACAGGTTTGACCGTAATCTGTGTCTAAGTTACTATTAAACCTGTCAATAGAGACCACCCAAGGGAGAAAGAGAAAAAGGTCTCAATAGCCTAGACATAAGATTTATTTCTGCTGTTTTTTCCTGCCCATGCTACTACAAATTGCCATGATTAACATAGCATTAAAAGACTCATTGCTATACTTAAGAGTATTTATTGAGAAATTGATATTATTACAGTATTTATTGAGAACTTGCTTTTATTCAGGTTTAAAATTGTGACACAAATTATATGTATCATCTCAAATACCTTATGCTTCTTGTTGCCACATTAAAAAGATGTTGAAATGTTAAGATGTGAATTTGACTTCATCATCAGGGGGTCGAACGTGTCTTGGTATGCGAAGGTGTATTTAGGTATGCGCATTCCAAGATGGCGGAAAATCTACGCTTCGGCAACCAAAGGTAGGTACAAAATCCTCTGTGGTTCTTGTATGCTTAATATATGATGTTCATGACTATTGCATTTCGGTGATAAAATGTTTGCAGTTCCCAAAAATGCAGAAGATATTTACTGTCAGTGTTTAGTTAAAAATCTATTGAAGAAAAACTACGAGATTTTCCGGTAGAAAACAGCACTTCGCTTCAAAACAACGGTATATTTGGATATATATACAATTTCAGCCCGATTGAGCAGCCAAATGACAAAAAGAATCACTTTGAAATTCTTTAAGAATTAAGATCAACCCAGTTTCTGATGCCTGATAGCATTGTGTCTAGAGAAACGAACGTTTGAAGTTAGTGTACGCAATCATTGGTATGCGTGGTCTTGGACACCACTGGTTTTGGTATGATGAATTTTCAGGTTTGGCTAATTTGACGGTGTTTAAACGCGTTTTATATTTCATAAGTTAGGTACATGATATTTTTTGCTCTTACATTGCTTTTGCATTTTGCCAGACCTCCTATCGTAAGAAATTAAGATGTATACATGTACAATATAGTATGGCACGCATGTACAATGTAGCAGGTTTAATTGCACATAGTGATACGGTCGCTTTCTTGCGAAAAGGAAAGTCTGTTTAGCTCAGTCGGTAGAGCGGCGGATCAGTGAGTCGAGAATCGCGGGTTGGAGCCCGCCTAGCGGTACATTATTGCCACACTGTATAAAGCTACAGTGTAGCTTTCTTTTTATGACTCCTTGATGTCATCATTAGGCCTTTTTAACAAAATAGGTGAATAGTTGTGTGTTCAAATTAATAAAACAATGCTAATGGGCAACTTCTGATTTTGATTTTTATCACATTTTCATTGTTTTATAGGTTGATTCATGATCCCTTTCTGTATTTACAGGGCCATATGCGAGGAATGCGGGAAGGATTTCCCCACCAAGTGGAGTTTAACCAGACACATGCGGGTGCATGAGTATGATGTAGGTTCAAAATGCCCTCACTGCACCATGTCATTCCCCACGAAAGCTAATTTAAATGCTCACACTCTCAAACAGCATGGGATTGGGGAATTGTACACGTGTGAAGACTGCCACAAAAGTTTTTCTTATAAGAAAGACCTCGCATACCATATCAAACACGATGTTTGTAAACAACCCAACGGGAATGCTTACCAGTGTGACATATGCAGCAAGTCTTTCTTGACAAAGAAGTATCTTAGGCAACACGAGATCATACATAAAGCGGCGACCCTGCAATGCCACATATGTGGGAAAGAGTTCAAATGGAGAAGCTCTCTGAGGAAACATCTGATATTATGTAATAAATGAACATTTTATCTTTTTTCTTTTTTACGTTTTTTGTAGTGTCAAACTATTTTTATGTTACTTTCAAAAGGTTGCAGCAATCTATAATGTAGTCTTTTAGCAGTTATTTTGATTGTTAAGTTTTGTTCTTTTGTGTTGTTATTGTGACTTTTTATCTTTAAAACTTATCTTTATAATTTTCAAATCAATACTGTACTCTTTGATTAAAGTTTAAGTTTTTGTAGCTCGAATTTTGACTTTCTTTTGCTCAGCATTATCAGATTGTGGGTTCCAAAACGCTTCCGTATTGCATTCGTGTAAGGTTACCAAAGACAAACACTCATATATTTCAATGTAAATTTTACTGATGTGCAATTCCATTATCACATTCATAATAGCATTAATAAGTTAAAAGAAACATCAATATAATCTTTCCGTTGTTAAAAACAAAGGAAAATGTTTGCACACCTAAACAGAACATTTGATAACTTCTGTATTATTTACTCAAAAAGTGAGAGAAAAAGAAACGTCACCCACTTTGCTTCTTGGTAGTGGTAACCACCGATCCAAACAAGATTACTCGATATCATGAAAGCCTTGTAACACCGATGGATTAATTTTTGACTCGTCCACTTTGTAAAACGCCCTGACAGGCTGGACACCTTTGAGGTTATCATGGTATCCAGATATTTTGCCATGTTTTCGCCTTGTCTGCTTTAACCTATCGAAGATATGATTTCTGAAAGAAAAATGATATCAGAACATTAGTTACTTGTCTTCCTTGTATTAATTATCTGTAAGTTGGTGAAAACAACGGATAACGCGACCACGTATTGAAAAAGTGCATCTGAAATCACATTAATTTGTAAATCTCAAAGAAATCACCTCAAAGTGATAGACGAAATTCTGGATCTTTCTGGTCCTGAATGTTGGCATTCAGTAACAGTTGATGATGTGTTAATCATTGTTTCCTGCACATCGTAACCGGCGCGGCTAAATACCCAATACTACCCAATACTACCCAATACCACCCAATACTACCCAATACTACCCAATACTACCTGTAAATAGCTAATAAATCATTGTTTTGGGACTCTATATTATCAATACCATTCAATTAAACTATATTTTGCCTTTAAAAATGAGTTTTGTGTAAAAATGAGTGTGTTAAAGCCAAATATCGCCCAATACTGGCCAACGAAACGACTAAATACCCAATACTACCCAATACTATATGTAAATCACTAATTAAACATCCTTTTATGACATAATCTATTTATTTATATTAAATTTAAATAAAATTTGTCTTATAACATGAGTTTTGTGTAAAAATGTGAGTTTTGAGGCCAAATATCGGCCGGAAATTACCCAATACTAGCTAACGAAACGTCGAAATACCCAATACTACCCAATACTACATGTAAATAACTTATTAACCACGCGTTTATGACATAATCTATTTACTTATGTTAAATTTAAATAAAATTTGTCTTATAAAATGAGTTTTGTGAGAAAATGTGAGTTTTGAAGCAAAATATCGACCGGAAATTACCCAATACTAGCTAACAAAACGACTAAATACCCAATACTGTACCCAATACTATATGTAAATCACTAATAAAACATTCTTTTATGACATAATCCATTTATGAATGTTAAATTAAAATATAGTCTGTCCCATAAAAAGATTTTTGTGTAAAAATGTGAGTTTTAAAGCCAAATATCTCGCCCGAAAATTACCTAATACACAACGACTAAATGCCCAATACTACATATAAACTAATGTTATTAACACTAATTTTGTCTACCCCCCCCCCCCGTATTTTGAATGATATTTTGCCTAATTGTTGTAATTTTATTGCAATTTTTAAATGTCAAATAACACCCTATACCGACTGAACCAACATATAAAAACCCAATAATACATTTAAATACAACTATTTTAACACGTTTCGATAATTGATATTGTCAAATGAAGATTTGGCCTTATTTCTAATTTTAAGGTTTTTTTTATGCCAAATGCATCTATAAATACCCAATACTGAAACAAATTAACAAATCAATACTACTGAAATTAGATCAAAATGCTGAGATCAAATCTTCATTATTTTATTTTTATTAGATGAAAGTAAAAGTTCAGCTAGAAAACAAATTTTATATCCCCCAAACACATCAAAATAAATAACTCTATAACACCACTTTCTAATTATAATATTTAATAAATGCTAAAATCGCGTTTGTTCCAAAATATCGCTAGAAATGTTCATTATTTAAAACTGATAGTTATATGTAACCAGCATGTAGAAGTAATTTTGAAGAAACGTTGTGTTTGCAGTAAGGGTAATGGCGTATTTGCAAAACTAATGTAGAACTTTTAGCCTTTCTTTTAAGTAAGAATGTTACCAGGCTCTGCAGTTCTCCTTTTTTCTTCAATATCCCACAGGCGAAAATAAAAATGTCTCTATCTTCAGTATTGAACATATTCAAGTCAAATCTTTTCGAATTAAAGCCTCATTTTACACATTTCACATACATGTGCAATTTATTTTAGAAATAGGTTAGTTCATGTCTGGGGAAATATTCGATCCGGGCAAAAGAAAAAAGGAAAATTCTCATTAATCTGCAGTTGTATATATCATACCCATATATTTGTCAATTTGTTTAATTTACTTTGCATATAAGTATACCGGAATTATCCTCCGCCATCTTGATAATATAACAATGACCATTGTACTATGTATTTATGTATATGTAAACCTATGTGCTGTATTGCATTGGTAAATAAAAAACTTGAAACCTTGCCAAAGATCAAGTAACCAATGAGAAGCTCCGCCTTGTCAATCACTTGATTTATTTTCAGTGACTGACACCTGTAATTAGTCTCCGCTAGCCAATGATAGGTTTGAAGGGGAGGGGCCTAGGGTCGTGTACCTGTCAATCATACCTGACTGCGGTTGATAAAACGAAAAAAAGAAATTAGAACAAAAGTTGTAATATTTCCAAAAGCTAAATCAGCACCAGTTTACGTTAAGCAATACAGAATTAGATCTATTAGAAGGATATACATATCTAGGCTAGGCATATTTTTTTAAATTTCAATGGTAGCTTTTTTAAAGCAAGGAAAAAGGACTGCTGAATAAATCAGTGTTTGCTAATTCGACTATATCTCTGCCTGTTGATCTTCAACTTAAAATATATTATACTCATCAGAAGTATAGGGATTTGAAAATACAAATGTTGTAGAAAAAAAAATTATGGTATATGGCGAGCTGGGAAGATACCCGATTGATATTGAAAAAAAATGTAGAATGATTACTTTTTGGCATAACCTTATAACTTCAAATAAATTACCAAGTAACATTATAGATTAATGTATACTTTACATGAAACTGGTCTATGTCTTTTAAATGGTTGTCATATGTTAAAGATAATTTATCCAGAGCTGGGTTCAGTTTGCATAGAAAAGTGTTTATTAGAACTTAATGAAAATGATAGAAAAATTATGTGTAAATTTAGAACCGCTAATATTAACCTACTGATAGAATCAGGAAGATGACTTGGTATTCTGCGTAATGAAAGAAAGTGTGATTTATGTAAATCGGATATTGGCGACGAATTTCATTATCTTTTTAAATGCAAACACGAATCAGTGATGTTTTTAAGAAATAGATTTATTCCAAAATACTGCTATACTTACCCAAGTCAAGAAGAAATGGAAGGAATGTTCAATATAGTTAATGCTAAAACCTATATAAAAAATGACAATATTTCAGGTGGACAACAGCCTATTTAACGACGGAAGTACGCAACATATACAATCAATCAATAAATTGCCTCTGTCTATTATATTTAATTATTCCCTTTCGTCTGGTGTATATCCTGACGCATGGAAAAAGCTAATGACCCCAACATTGTGTCTAATTACAGACCAATATCTCTTCTTAGCTTTAAAAGGTTCATTACAATGAGTAGGTATCCATATAATTTATATAAACAAAAAAAGTAAAAGTAGTCTTTAAATAGGAAAAGGTCATATATAAGTTTGGGGTCAACGGGTATTAGTGTGCTCGTAATTGGTATCTGGTGATGTGTACACATTTCTCCGGATGTTAATTCAGCTGACACATTCGGTGATTTGACAGGTGTTTCAAAGGTTACCTAGCTGTCGCAACTAAGCGGGGGGTGGGGGTGGGTGGGGAGCAATTCTCTTGCCAGATATACGTATCATCATACACTCTTCAGGACAGTATCGATTATTCGTAATTCTGCCAAGATCTGCATTGTATTCATTTTTTTCAATTTAATTAAACATGTCTCTCTATGATAGTAAATGTAGAATGTGAGAAAGAAGTGTCGGGTCAAAATTTATGATGTTCGCTTTTCTACAATTAAACAAACTATGTGTACTCATTTATTTATTTGAATATAATTTACAGTATTTATGGACTTCAAAATATGTTTTGCATCGAATTATACATAAATCATAGAAACCGAAGTTGTTTTCAATATGTTAAATCTGTATTATTAACCATTTTTAAAAATCCTCATACCGGTATATGCTTGTCTTACAGGTTAATTGTACTGACTCAAATCCATGTGTGGTAAGGCTTTCCTGAAAATCACTGGTGAGCCATTACTGAACAAGGACCCTGAGAACCTTATAGCATGTCAAAAATTTGTAACAGAATTAAGGTGTAAAAAAGTCCTCATCCAGTTCATTCAGGATGCTTTATCTTGACCTAC
>SAYR01062850.1:1225478-1286082 GCA_004382745.1 Argopecten irradians irradians | reverse complement strand
TTAATTTTGATTTAATATAAATAAATAGATTATGTCATAAAAGGATGTTTAATTAGTGATTTACATATAGTATTGGGTAGTATTGGGTATTTAGTCGTTTCGTTGGCCAGTATTGGGCGATATTTGGCTTTAAAACACACATTTTTACACAAAACTCATTTTTACAAGCAAAATATAGTTTAATTGAATAGTATTGATTATATGAAGTCCCAAAACAATGATTTATTAGCTATTTACATGTAGTATTGGGTAGTATTGGGTGGTATTGGGTAGTATTGGGTAGTATTGGGTATTTAGCCGCGCCCGCGCCCCTCTACAACCTCTACTCGGGATCAGAAGCTTGGGAACGAGAAAGTTTCCCGCGAAATAATGGAATAGTCCAGCTATAGGTGAGGATAGGTTTTTCATTACTTCCGGTACACAGCAAAAAATCGATAAACAGTATTTATTTTTTAAGTTTACCCCAGTAGAAAAAAATATTTCTACACGTTTTGAAAATAGAATCTTTCCAAGTTGTCACATCTGATTATGAGTTCAATAAGATGTCTATAAGCTGTCATCCCTTAAACCAAATAATGGTAAAAACCGGAAGTTTACAAACGCTGCTAGCGGATCGGCGGCAGATTTGAGGTTCCAGATTTGACAGGAGAAAATATTGAAAAATGTGTAAACAAATCTATGGATTGATTACAATATTTATTTGTATGTTTTCTCAATTATTAATGAATGAATCAGAATTAACACAAATTGAACAACTTTCTTCATATTACGGTCTAACCCACTTGGCAGTGCGATATCGAATCAGGGGAAGACAGGGATCGATCAGTCGGTCATTTCGTCCTAGCCCAAAATTCCGTTGTTACAAAGGGGAGGGGTAGAAATAACCGCAAGCCCGTCGGCTCGGGGCTATTAAATTATTATATCTAATGAAGCGACCAATTGTTATGAGTGTCCTTAAAAATCAAAATTAAAACCAAGCTAACTGTTTGTAGATGTTCCACCCACCCCCCCACCACAAACAAAAAAAAATAAAATCCCAATTTGAAATACTAATTTTTTAGATTAAAATACTTTAGAGTGCACCGTTTGTGGTGGCCGGATCTGCCGCTTTGTTCCAGGTCTCAAATATCTAGGCCAAATAAACTAAATCACCAGTATATTTTCTTAAAGGCAAGCTCTTTGGTCCAGCTAAAATCAATCCTTATTTCTATCCCTGAAAGGATATTTCACACTAAATCCTGTTCACCCTGAGTTGTTTCGCCCTAATTTTGTTTTTAACTAGGAAAATTATTACCGTATTTGATTAATTTGATTGAATGAGTACACAAATAAATGTGGTGGTACCAAAGGTCTATACTCCAACAGTGTTAGAGGTACATACTGACATAGTTTTACATTAATTTACTGAAAGGGTAAAGTAGGCCTACATTATTAATCATTACAAAATAAATAAAATATAGATACATGCACAGTTTTCATAGTTTGCATTTGATTTAAGTAAAATCTTGGTCTCAAATAGGGGACATAGGGTGCTTATTAATTGGGTCAAATACACTATACGGTATTTGGTTAAACGATTAACTTGCATATTAATTTTGTATTAAAATTATCAGTACATACAGCTGTAGGAATTATCAAAACCTCTTAATACAATAAATGATTAACTTCAATTAGCTAAAACAATATGTACGCCTCCTGTAGGCACCAGAAATAAATACATACAATTAATTTCATTATGTACAGTAAATTTATATTTTGTAAAAGAATGGGAAAATACATATTCTTGATGAGTGCCTCAGCAATGAATGGAACCCAGCTAGCTCAGGTCTCTGGTGTGTAAACCCGTGGCTCAGACTGAGCCATTAAAAAGGGGTCAGCTGATCAAGATCTAGACAAGCCACACTGACCCGTTCCTTTCCCACTTTAACTTTATTTCATATTTAATATGCCTGTCAGCAGAGGCATCTACTATTTTAGAATTGATCTGAAATTTGCTTCAGAGTAAGAATAACAGAATGTCTTGGGTGATAGCAAGGCATTGAAGACCAAACTATGTCTCAGACCACATTATCCTGGAATCCGTTGTCAGCTGGAATGAAGACCAATGCCAGCAGAACCATGGATGAGGCTTTGCCCAAACTTATTGTATCCTTGTGTAATGTGTAATCTTGTTCAACAAGTCTGGAAGGCTGTAAACCGCCACCCTTAATTTTGATTTAATATAAATAAATAGATTATGTCATAAAAGGATGTTTAATTAGTGATTTACATATAGTATTGGGTAGTATTGGGTATTTAGTCGTTTCGTTGGCCAGTATTGGGCGATATTTGGCTTTAAAACACACATTTTTACACAAAACTCATTTTTACAAGCAAAATATAGTTTAATTGAATAGTATTGATTATATGAAGTCCCAAAACAATGATTTATTAGCTATTTACATGTAGTATTGGGTAGTATTGGGTGGTATTGGGTAGTATTGGGTAGTATTGGGTATTTAGCCGCGCCCCATCGTAACATCTACTCCTCGATGTCTGCATGCTGAATGGTCTGGAATATAAAAAAAAAAATTACTATCAAGCTGTCTCCCAAAACTATCAAAAGTCTTTGTATCTGGTTATCTAAATTAACACGAAATCACTTCATTGTTTAGCAATGCTGAATTTATGATAAGATATAAAATTTCTCATAATTTTTCGTAACATTTAGAAAGTGTCTTTAAACACATTTCTACAATTTTACCATATAGAACTATATGAACTATATTACCATATGAACCCACCTGTCGGGATTCATTCTCATGGCATGAAGCTGGGAAATCTTTCCAATGTCGTACTTCAACATCTCTCCATTCGGAACACCATTGTTCGCTCTAGCGCACTCAGCAAGCTCCCCCATAAAGTTCTCTGCAACTAGCGTGGACACCGATCGCCAATTATACGTGCCACCTTTTACTAGAGCATACAGTAGAACATGGGCGACTATGCTACACACTAAGCCTTCGAATGTCACTCGAGGTATGCCCTTCACATACATAGTTGGCGGAGGAAAGTGGTTAAAGTTGTAATCATCTAACGACCAGTGTTTCAAAGCCATTGCTCGTTTACATCTAGTCATTGCACTTAGACCTTGCATATCCTCGGCCTCATGCCACTCACGAAATAACCTGCAGAACTCCGCCTCACTTACATCTCCATTAAGAGCCAATTGCTGCTGAACTTCCTCTGAGAACATTGTCCTTACAAATGGGTCACTCTGCTGGTGCATAATTTTCCCGCATTCCTGAATGGTTAACATTGCAAGTGACAAATCTGTTGTATTACTCAAAGCAACTTTTTTCCAGGCTGATGTCCGTACGCCATGGATTCCTTCTCTGATGATTTTGGACTTAATATTTGTTTGAATGTGTGTCCCGTCCATGACTTTAACTTCGAGATTGTCTCTAGATTTGTTGTATTCGGGTTTGTATACCGGCTTGAACAAAAAGGATCCTTCATTGGGGCTAAAGACTACATGTTCCTCCGAGACTGTACTGTAGAATTCAGCCTCAACAGATGGCCACTCACTTTGACAATACGCTACAGCAAGAACATCCTTCGGGTAGTGCCTTCCGTTTACAATTTTTTTGGTAAGTTCTAACAAAGATTTTACCTTTTGTGTCACATGCCGTTTTCGGTCTACTCTGTTTACTATATCCGGCAACCCGAAGACTTTACCGAGCGAGTTGACTTTTTCTGTTTTGTCCATTGACCTTTTTACATTTGATCCAATATTTGGAAATTTCGCTTCTAAATATCTGATAATCAAATCTATTTCATAGGTTATTAATTCCTTGTATATTCCATTTGTTGATTGAAATACAGTTTCAACAAAATGTTCATCTTTTGCCTTCCACCGCATTGCTCTCTTTCCTTCACAAAGAATTTTGTAAAAGCTTGTAAAATCGTCGGAATTTAACACGGAATTACCGGAGCAAGACTGTGTGAACTTGTCAACAGTTTCAGTTAATTTGTCTGAATCCATGCCTCCGTCTGCAGACTTGTCTTCTATATCTTGCAAAAGCACGCTTTCATTGTCGTCAAAGATGTTCATGTCAAGAGATTCAAACTCGCAGAGTATCTTCTATCTGGATATTCCTCTGTAGGTTAGTATCCAAATTTTCCTTCCGATCAAGTAGCCATGATGGGGTTTGGATAGGTGGTAATCCCTTTTTCTGATTGCCAACGATCAGTTGTTTGGTGTTTATATGAAGGACACCTTGACCATCGGCATACATATCGGTTTCAAGATGGTATTCACAAACACCATACATAGATGTAAGCTTTTGTATCAAATCCTTTTTAGTCATTTCTTTCGTGGACCCCATTAGTTTTCGCTGTGCAGCGAACAGTGTTTGCGGCTTTTCATTTTCATCCACATCCTTAAGTCGAGCAAACTGACCATCAAATGTAATACAAGGAATATGAGAACCTCTTCTATGGCATTCGTGTAGAATCTTGTCGAGTATTCTCCGGGCGGTGCCTATAGAAAGGCTGTATCCTTTGAATAGGTAAGATATCGGCAAACCATGTCCGATTTCCCTGTTCCATTCTCGATCCATATCACTCAAAAGATATACCAAAACTTCAGATGCCACAGACTTTTGAAGCAAAAATGCTTCCTCGACGTTCTTGCTTGTCTTGATCAAAGCGTCTAACAGAAACTGTATTTTCGTAGAGCTTTCTGGAATTTCTCGTCTTTGTACAACGTCATTGTTGTCCTGACACTTCACAGACGGAAACTCTCCAATATATTCTGCTGTCAACCTGTAACATTCTAAGGACTGTTTAAGAAGTTTTGTATTCTGTGAAATCTTTGAAGGCATTCTGGGTATCTCGTCATGATAAAGTTCCTCTATCAACGACAACGCCTGATCTACAAGTTCATCGTTCGCTGTTAGTTTGAAAGCAGTTGTACTTTGCTCACTCCAGCTGATGTAAAGATGTTCTTTTGTGTTTAGGGCTTTCATTTGTAGTAGGCATTGAAGAGCGTGTCTTTGCAATAGTTCATAGTACACTGGTGTGGGTCCACAATATCCTGGTAAAGGGCATTTTATCTCGATAGAAACCATAGCTTCACCGGCATCGTTTCGTAGACTCCCATCAGGTGAAATGACTATCAATTTTCTGCCGGCTGTAGAATTGATGACATAACAACCTTCTTCGTGGAATGTTAAGTTTGGATGAACGACAGGAAGGATTTTGCTGACAAGTGTCGCAACAGCGTTCAGTTCGTTTTGTGAACCATGGTCCATAGCTTTATTCTGATATTCTGAGGGTTCGCGTGGCTGGCGATTTCCGAATACCATCCCATAATGCTCCTTCATGGACACCAAAGTATCCAAGCCTATGGCTTTGGAAGCTGTGCTTCCAGTGACTTTTACTGTTTTACGTATGTCAAAGCACTGTTCACTCCTCTGTTGTATCTTTGAAGGAGGTAGGTAATCAATGCTGATTCCAGATACAATGCTTACTTCTTCTGGAGATGGGAGGTGATGGAAATTTCCTTGAGTTTCTAAATTGCATTTGTTTCTGTCATAAAGGTAAAGATCTTGAGTGTCACATAACACAGATACGATATACATAATCTTATCCAGGGATGAGAGTAAATCTTCGAGGCAAAGGTCGATTTCCCTCGTCAGTGTTCTCATTCTGTTTAATGCAAACTTGTATTTCGATTCGTGTGATAGTTCCCATTGTATTTTCAACCTTTCTGTAGCCACCAGCTTTTTGGATTTTGCTTGACGTAACTGTCTGGTTACCCCACCGATACCTCTCACGATGCTCTGACATGAATCCACATACTTATCACCAAGTTCAGAGACGCAAAACGACGAGTCAAAACTGTAGAGACTATCTATTAAAGTTTCAACTTTATCTGTCATGATACGTTGTTCTTTTTTCTTGGATGATTCCTTCGGGGGATCCTCCTCGTCCAACAGGTATATATCTGCTGTATTTGGCACTATTTTCTTTCCATCAAACATAAGAACGTGAGATGTGTTGTCAAATTTGTCGGCATACAGCTGTATATTTTTGCCTATAATTCCAGATTCCACCATTTTTCCAATTTCAACATAAAGCCGCTGATGCTCATCCAAAATGCGATCACTTGGAACAGCAAAATTGATGCTACTTGAGTTGGGTTTAAACACCCCCTTAACGCATTCATGCTGCTTAATAAAGTCGCGATGACGGAAACCTCTCATAAAACGGATGAACTGACCTCCTAATATTTTTCTTCCTGTCCAAAAAAAGTCTTTTGTGGCATCCTCAAAACGCATTCCGCTCGTGTTTTCCCCCGCATACCATTTCAAAGTATCCTTGAAGACCACGTACGCAATATTGTTTTTACTGAACGTGTCATTCTGTAATGACTTTTTAAGCAGATGCATTATTTCTGTTACATCGTCGTCTACTTCTTCCTCAACGTCAGAATCACTGTAATGGATTTTGAAAAGCTGTTTCCGCGATGTTGTTTGTGGGGTTTGTGTGTTGGTGTCGTGTGGAGTGGTCCGTACTGGAGTTTGTGCGTTTGTGCCGTGTGGAGTGGTCCGTACTGGAGTTTGTGACTTTGTGCCCTGTGTTGTGGTTTGCCCTGGGGTTCTGCAAATAGAGCTTTTCACCTCACCTCTTGCAGACTGGCCAGGTATGCCTGTAACTGGAACAGTTCTTCGCCGTTTTTTCTGTCTATTAACAGGCGTCCCTTCTGTTGTCTTGCGTTTACTTCTATAGAGACTAAGAGCCAATTTCTTTTTTTTAATCTACCCATTTTCTGAAATTAAACAAAAGCGTAGATCAGTATTTATTGATCGATTTTGTTTAAAACTGCCAAACAAGGACCCAATGGAAACCTATACATAAAACGCGAGAATGATCCATTCAGTACTTTATGAGAAATAGCACTAACAAATTTCAACTATCAAATTTCTCGTTAACCATCTTGTTAACCAGACATTGCCTATTAGCTCTACCGACTGAGCTAAACAGACTTTCCTTTCACGTGATGCTAGAAGGCGATCGTATCACTAGGTGCAATTAAAACCTGCTATATTGTGCATGCGTGACATACTATATTGTACATGTATACATCTTAATTTCTTACGACAGGAGGTCTTGCAAAATGCAAATGCAATGTAAGAGTAAAAAAATATCATGTACCTAACTTATGAAATATAAAATGCGTTTAAACACCGTCAAATTAGCCAAACCTGAAAATTCATCATACCAAAACCAGTGGTGTCCAAGACCACGCATACCAATGATTGCGTACACTAACTTCAAACGTTCGTTTCTCTAGACACAATGATATCAGGCATCAGAAACTGGGTTGATATTAATTCTTAAAGGATTTCAAAGTGATTCTTTTTGTCATTTGGCTGCTCAATCGGGCTGAAATTGTATATATATCCAAATATACCGTTGTTTTGAAGCGAAGTGCTGTTTTCTACCAGAAAATCTTGTACTTTTTCTTCAATAGATTTTTAACTAAACACTGACAGTAAATATCTTCTGCATTTTTGGGAACTGCAAACATTTTATCACCGAAATGCAATAGTCATGAACATCATATATTAAGCATACAAGAACCACAGAGGATTTTGTACCTACCTTTGGTTGCCGAAGCGTAGATTTTCCGCCATCTTGGAATGCACATACCTAAATACACCTTCGCATACCAAGACACGTTCGACCCCCTGATCATCAAGCTATCCAGTTCAACATGTTCAGCAGATCTATCTGAGTAACAGTGAAATTCAAACAGGGTTGTACGACCAGCCTACTGGTACTTAATTTGGCCACTGTGACCCAGAGGTAGAGAGCTAGTGGTAAAAATGTCAGAAAAAAATAATAGCCATATTGTTAAAGTGTCTTGGCATTCTACCACTTACCTTCCACCCCTGGGTCACAATGGCTAAGTGTCTGGCATTTTACCACAGGTCCTTCACTTTTGGGTCATGGTGACTAAGTGGTTAAGATGTCTGCAAAACATTCTACAACTAGCCCTTAACCCCTGGGTAACAGTGGCTAAGTGGTTAACATGTCTGACATTCTACCAATAGCTCTTCACCTCTGAGTCACAGTGGCTGAGTGGTTAACATGTCTGACATTCTATCACTAGCCCTCTACCTCTGCAGGGTCACAGTGGCTGAGTGGTTAACATGTCTGACATTCTATCACTAGCCCTCCACCTCTGCAGGGTCACAGTGGCTGAGTGGTTAAGGTGTCTGACATTCTATCACTAGCCCTCCACCCCTGGTTAACAATGGCTGAGAAGTATAATGTTTATATTATTATTATATTTTGATGTTGTTGTTTTTTTTTAAAAAGCTTTTTTGATTGACTTTATTTGAATGTGCACAAAATATCAGAATTTCCTTTTTGTTCTTTTTTTATTGATACAAAAATGGTTTAAATGAAATTAGCTCATTACTTGTAGAATTTAGTTTTTTCCAAAACATTGACAGCATAATCGTTACACCAAAGAATGAAGACAATATATAATCAATACAGTCTTTGCATAATAAAGAATTACTTCCCTTGAAGGTAGGTATTCATTTTGTCTAATCAAATATTATGACATTACACTCACAAACACAGGATGTTACTCATTAATTCCTACCTGCAAGGGCAGAAAACTTTATAATATGCAAATAGATAATTCAGTGTATAGAATAGAGGTAATAGAATGAATAGATGGTGTGACATATCATATTCAACCTTAATGAATGCTGAGATGACTTTTAAAATGTTGCATTATTTGGAGGTGGAGTCAAGAAATTAGAATTGATTGTTTGGTCCATATATAGCCTAGATAAATGTGCTATAGGTACAGTTTACAATTTAATCATTAATCTTTTTGTGATCTTAAATTATTATATTATTTATGATGTATGTATATCATTGTCATTCATTGAAATTATAATATTATTTAAAATATAGGTATGCTTATAAACATTGTTTAAAATACAGGTATGCTTTAAAAAACAAAAATGAAATATGAATTGTGCAGTGCTACTTAAATTGTATATGAAGAAAGAGAAAAAACAAACGAGAAAGCTGCCTCCCTAAATGCTGATGTAAATTAGAACTAAATGATCTCCCATTGTCTACTGTCTAACATCTTTATTATCAGTAGTCTAGAAAACAACAGACAGGATAGCAAATTACATTGACTTCTTTAATTGTTTAGGTCATCTAACCGAATCTCCTTTACCACATGCCTTAAGCTCTTAGTACTTTCAGTACTTTGATTTGTTCCTGAATCTCCTGTGATGCATTTAAAGGCCCATTACCTTTCCGAAACGGCTTTTAATTTTAAAAATGGAAATGTAAAACGAGATCGATAATTTTGTAGAGTCATAAAGGTTATTAGCTTAATATTGTACTTATCATCGCCTAGACTGGCCACCAGACCCTAAGTTGTTGATAAGACTTTCTCAGCAGAGTTCTTTACTAGATTATCTCCCCCTAGTTTAAAACTTAAGAACAAAAATAATCAAGCCAAATTTTAGTGATTTTTTTAGCCCACCATCATCAGATGGTGGGCTATTCAAATCGCCCTGCGTCCGTGGTCCGTCGTCCGTCCGTAAACAATGCTTGTTATCACTATTTCTTAAAAACTGCTGCAGAGATTTTGTTCAAACTTCACATGGAGGGTCCCCTTGGTCCCTAGTTGTGCCATACAGATTTTGAAGCTGATCGGAAAAACAAGATGGCCGCCAGGCAGCCATCTTTGATTTTGGCAGTTGAAGATTGTTATCGATATGTCTTGAGAACTAATGAAGGGATTATGTTCAAACTTCACATGGAGGGTACCCTTGGTCCCTAGTTGTGCCATACAGATTTTGAGGCTGATCGGAAAAACAAGATTGCCGCCAGGCAGCCATCTTTGATTTTGGCAGTTGCAGTTTGTTATCGATATTTCTCAAAAAGTGCTTAAGGGATCTTTCTCAAATTTAATATGTAGGTTCCCCTAGGGCCCTTGTTGTGCATATTGCATTTTTGGACCAATCGGTGAACAAGATGGCCGCCAGGCCGCCATCTTGGATTTTGATAGTTAAAGTTTGTTATGGCTATTTCTCAGAAAGTACTGAAGGGATCTTTCTCAAATTTCATATGTAGGTTCCCCTGGGAACTTGTTGTGCATATTGTATTTTGGGACCAATCGGTCAACAAGATGGCCGCCAGGCAGCCATCTTGGATTTTGTTATTCAAAGTTTGTTATCGCTATTTCTCAGAAAGTACTGAAGGGATCTGTCTCAAAATTCATATGTAGGTTCCTCTAGGGCCCTAGTTGTGCATATTGTGATTTGGGACCGATTGGTCAACAAAATTGCTGCCAGGCAGCCATCTTGGATTTTTATATTCAAAGTTTGTTATCGCTATTTCTCAGAAAGTATTGAATGGATCTTTCTCAAATTTCACATGTAGGTACCCCTAGGGCCCTAGTTGTGCATATTGTGATTTGGGACCGCTTGATCAACAAGATGGCCGCCAAGGAGTCATCTTGGATTTTGATAGTTGAAGTTTGTTACTGCTATTTCTCAAAAGGTACTGAAGCGATCTGTCTCAAATTTTATATGTAGTATGTTTGAAAAAGTTTAAAAAGTAGAGAAAAGATCCATCTTTCCTTTGTCAGATATAGATCATTCTTTGGTGGGCGCCAAGATCCCTCTGGGATCTCTTGTTTAATATTCTAGAGACTGGTGGCCAGTCTAATCATCGCCTTATGAACAATTAATTAAATTAAATTAAATGTTAATTTTCATAATGCGGGTTGTCTTATCTTTCCCGCCGTCGTCCTAATTACTGCACATTAGTTGACTATTACTGCACCAGATGGCAAAACAGCAAAATAAATCTTCATTGTTAACATGGATTATGGAGGGAATCTTTCATTTATTTGGTGTTGTAACCACATCTAAGGCCATCAATATATATTTCAGTCTGTTATTGTTGATTTTAAGAAACTTTAAATTTTGGTTTCTGAAAGGTAGTGGGCCTTTGAAGGAGGGCCCATAGAGGAAAACTGCTTATTTTCATGTGTAAAAAAAAAAATTTGGAGAGAATTAGAAATTAATCAATATGAAAATGTTTGAAACACAGGTACAGTAAAGTCTGAATTGATATTGAATCCACGAAAAAAACAAAAGACATGAAAGTGTGAAATTTCATTGAATGTGTTTACATACTGTCACGATCTACCTATCTATGCATTAAAATATTTTTACATTGAGAGGTCACAATATTGGTTGTATAACCGTATTTCGTTATTTATGGATTTTTTATTTAGATTACTACTCATAAGGTATAATCCCTGTGGGTTTGTTAAATTACTTAATACATTGTAGTTGCATTTTCAATTGTACAAGGCATTTCCAGTGTTCAGCAAAAGCTCTACCTGTTCTTGCTGAACACAATTATATTTCTTATAATATGTACTAAAACGCCTCCTAAGAGTTGGCAAGGCCAATCATTAGATATTAACCTTCTACAAAGTGAAACAGTATTAGAGATTAAAGACACAATATATATTTACATTTCATTTACAACATTTTATATCTGGTTTTAGTTCTAATTCCTGGATTATGTGACAATGTTAGTCTTAGATTTTTGCATAGCCAATCAAATATGATGTAACATTTTGTAATGTCATCTGTGATTGGCTAAGTCTAAACTTAAAGACCGTTCTCTGAGTTTTTGGCCGGAACACTTTAACTATGCTACCAGTCCAACAGTGCTTACAAAAGTGTTCCCCCTCCCTTGGGCTACTGTTGTGTTCCCCCTCCTCCCCACCCCTTGTCCCTGCCCTTGGAGCTACTGTCATACCCCCTCCCCCATCCTTCCAGCCTTTGGGGCTATTGTCATGTTCCCCCCGCCTCCCGGCCCTTTTGGCTACTGTCCTCCCCCACCCTCTCCTACTGGCCCTTGGGGCTGCTGTCTATGTTGTAGTGTACTTTAGTTGGACCTTATTGGACTGCTGTCTCTAGTAACCTTGTTACATTGTATGAAATTATCTCCCTTTAAAATGAATGAAGACTATATATATATATATAGCTACTTGATGCAGATGTTGCTTTAATGTCTCTGCCATAGGCGTATCACATCTAAGACAGGAGACAAAAATTAAATGATGATAAAGCTGCTAACCACATGGCCCTTCTTTTTAACTTTCATTTTTTTGTCAGCAAGGTTTATATAGAGGAGATTTACTACACTTGTATTAACTAAATCTGATGTGTAGTATGTAGGTCTGGGCCTTAAAATGAATAAAGCTCAAAACATGTAACCTAGACTGACATCATTTTACATTTCTTTCAAATATGTCGTTGTTCAGCTCTGTAGCCTGAAATTTAATATTTATTTATTTTTGTTGGTAAAGAGGGGTCACTTTTTACAAGACATTTTAACAGCAATTTGATGATTTATCTTAAAAGGGTAAACAGCTTCATTGATGAGTTTCTACATGGAAATTTTGGAATGTAATGTTTAAAAAAAAATGTCCTTTTTGTTCATGGTAAAATTTTCTTGTGAACATACATGTATTATACCACCATAATTGAATTGTTCTTTGTGCCACATGAAAACCATTTCTGTCAGTACAGTATAATGATTTTTATGTCAATGCTGCCTTCAACATTTTTAAAATGTTGATGTTTCATCTAGTCATTGACTGAAACAAACTATAAACAGTGTTTTATTAGCCCACCATCAACAGATGGTGGTCTATTCAAATCGCTTTTTGTCCGTGGTCCGTCATCCGTCCTTCCGTCCGTCCGTCCGTTCTTCCGTCCGTTAACAATTCTTGCTACCGCTATTTCTCAGAAAGTACTAAAGGGATGTTTCTCAAATTTCATATGTAGGTTCCCCTAGAGCTCTAGTTGTGCATATTATATTTTGGGACCAATCAGTCAACAAAATGGCCATCAGGCAGCCATCTTGGATTTTGATAGTTAAAGTTTGTTACCACTATTTCTCAGAATGTAATGAAGGGATCTTTCTCAAATTTCACATGTAAGTTTTTCTTGGGGCCTAGATGTGCATATTGCATTTTGGGGCCAATCAGGTAACAAGATGGCCGACAGGCCGCCATCTTGGATTTTGATAGTTAAAGTTTGTTACCGCTATTTCTCAGAAAGTACTGAAAGAATTCTTCCCAAATTTCATGTACAGGTTCCCCTAAGGCCTTAGTTGTGCATATTGCATTTTGGGACCAATCGGTGAACAAGATGGCCGACAGGCCACCATATTGGATTTTGACAATTGAAGTTTGTTACAGCTATTTCTCAGAATGTACTGAAGGGATCTGTCTCAATTTGCATGTGCAGGTTCCCCTAGGGGCTTAGTTGTGCATATTTTGTTTTGGGACCGATTGATGAACAAGATTGCCGACAGGCCTCCATCTTGAATTTGATAGTTAAAGTTTGTTACCGCTATTTCTCAGAAAGTACTCAAGGGATCAGTATCAAATTGCATGTGCAGGTTCCCTTAGGGATTTATAGTTGTGCATATTGCATTTTTGGACCGATCGGTGGACAAGATGGGCGACAGGATGCCATCTTGGATTTTGATAGTTGAAGCTTGTTACCACTATTTCTTAGAAAGTACTGAAGGGATCTGTCTCAAATTTCATGTGCAGGTTCCCATAGGTCCCTGGTTATGCATATTGCATTTTCGGACCAATCGGTGAACAAGATGGCCGACAGGATGCCATCTTGGATTTTGACATTTGAAGTTTTTTTCTGCTTTGTCTAAGAATGTACTGAAGGGATCGGTCTCAAATTGTATGTGCAGGTTCTTCTAGGGGTCTAGTTGTGCATATTGCATTTTAGGACCGATCAGTGTACAAGATGGTCGACAGTACAGGTAGCCATCTTGGATTTTGATAATTGAAGTTTGTTACTGTTATATATCTCTGAAAGTAGTCAAAGGATCTTTCTCAAATTTCATGTGTAGTAATATGTAGTAAAAACTTGAAAAGCAGAGAAAAGATCCCTCTTTCCTTTGTCAGACAAAGATCGTTCTTAGGTGAGCGCCAAGATCCCTCTGGGATCTCTTGTCTAATTACCATCCCCCTCATACATAACTATATTTATGTGTTGTGTCATGGATATACAATCATTATATCTTGTCTTGCAAATTATAGAGGCAAATTCTATAAATCACTACTTGTCATAGAGTTCTGCATGGAGAGTAATCAAATTTCGCCAGAAACATCCTTGGGGGGAGGGGAACAGAGTTTGTATGAATTTTGGCTCCGACCCCCAACCCCCCCCCCCCCCCAACCCCACCTCCCTGAGGGCAGAAGGAGCATGGCCCAATAGGGGAAATAAGAGGTAAAACCTTTTAAATCGTTACTAGTCATTGAGTTCTGCATGGAGAGTAATCAAATTTGGCCAGACACATCCTTGGGGGAAGGGGAACAGAGTTTGTATAAATTGTGTCTCTGACCCACAGGGGGCAGGAGAGGTGGGGCCCAATAAGGGAAATAAGAGGTAAATCCTTTAAATCACTACTAGTCATTAGCTCACCTGGTCCTTCTAGGACCAAGGTGAGCTTATGCCATACCGTGGCGTCCGGCGTTCGGCGTCCGTCCGTCAACAATCGACTTCTTCTCCATAACCGCTGGTCGGATTTCAACAAAATTTGACTGGTAGCATCCTTATGGGCTACTAACTGAAAATTGTACAAATGATTGGGCTGACCCCCCAGGGGCCTGAGGGGCGGGCCAAAGGGGGTCAATTTGGCTATTTCCATTTAAACGACTACTTCTCTGAAACTAAGCATGGGATAGCACCCAAAATGCAATGGTAGCATCCTTATAGGGTGGTGATTCAAAATTGTACAAATGATGGGGCTGACCCCCCGGGGGCCTGAGGGGCGGGGTCAAAAGGGGTCAATTTTGCTAGTTCCATTTAAACGACTTCTTCTCTGAAACTAAGCATGGGATAGCACTCATAATGCAATGGTAGCATCGTTATAGGGTGGGGATTCAAAATTGTACAAATGATTGGCTGACCCCCTAGGGGCCTGAGGGGGGAGGTCAAAATGGGTCAATTTGGCTATTTCCATATAAATGACTTCTTCTCTGCAACTAAGCACTTGATATATATATATAGCACCCATAATGCAATGGTAGCATCCTTATAGGGTGAGGATCAAAATTGTGCAAATGATAGGGCTGACCCCCCGGGGGCCTAAGGGGTGGGGTCAAAAGTGGTCAATATGACTATTTCCGTATAAATGACTTCTTCTCTGTAACTAAACATGGGATTACGATCATAATGCAATGGTAGCATCCTTATAAGGTGGGGATTCAAAATTGTGCAAATGATGGTGCTGATCCCCTGGGGGCCTGAGGGGTGGGGTCAAAAGGGGTCAATTTGGCTATTTCCATTTAAACGACTTCTTCTCTGCAACTAAGCATGGAAGAGCACTCATAATGCAATGGTAGCATCCTTATAGGGTGGGGATTCAAAATTGTACAAATGATGGGACTGATCCCCCCGGGGGCTGAGGGGCGGGGTCGAAAGGGAGCAATTGTTGCTGTTATCATATAAACGACTTCTTCTCTGCAACTCAGTATGGAAGAGCACTCATAATGCAATAGTAGCATCCTTATAGGATGGGGATTTAAAATTGTACAAAGTATAGGGCTGACTCCCTGGGGCCTTAGACGCAGGGCAAAAAAAGGTCAATTAGGCTATTTTTTCATATAAATTACTTCCTCTCTGAACCTTTGTATTCGATAGCATATTTGTATGGTATCTATAGCATCATTATATGGTTGTGTTTCAAAATTAAACAAATTTTGGAGTCAATTTTAGTAATTTTTCTAATTGTACGAGTCTTTGTGATAAATTACAAAAAACTAAAACCAGGTGAGCGATACAGGCCCTCTGGGTCTCTTGTTGAGTTCTGCGTGGAGAGTAATCAAATTTGGCCAGAAACATCCTTGGGGGAAGGAGAAGAGAGTTTGTATGAATTTTGGCTCTGACCCCCAGGGGGGCCGGAGGGCCAGGGCCCAATAGGGGAAATAAGAGGTAAATCCTTTAAATCGTTACTAATCATTGAGTTCTGCATGGAGAGTAATCAAATTTGGCCAGAAACATCCTTGGGGGAAGGGGAACAGAGTTTGTATAAATTTTGGCTCTGACCCACAGGGGGCAGGAGAGGTGGGGCCTAATAAGGGAAATAAGAGGAAAATCTTTTAAATCGCTACTTGTCATAGAGTTCTGCATGGAATGTAACCAAATTTCGCCAGAAATATCCTTGGGGGGGAGGGGAACAGAGTTTGTATGAATTTTGCCCCCCCCTCCCAACCCCACCTCCCTGAGGGCAGAAGGGGCATGGCCCAATAGGGGAAATAAGAGGTAAATCCTTTAAATCGTTACTAGTCATTGAGTTCTGCATGGAGAGTAATCAAATTTGGCCAGAAACATCCTTGGGGGAAGGGGAACAGAGTTTGTATAAATTTTGGCTCTGACCCACAGGGGGCAGGAGGGGCGGGCCCCTTTAAATCGATACTAGTCATAGAGCTCTGCATGGAATGTAACCAAATTTGGCCAGAAACATCCTTGAGGGAATGGGAACAGAGTTTGTATAAATTTTGGCTCTGACCTCCCAGAGGCAGGAGGGATGGGGCCCAATAAGGGAAATAAGTGGTAAATCCTTTAAATTGCTACTAGTCATAGAGTTCTGCATGGAATGTAATCAAATTTGGTCAGAAACATCCTTGGGGGAAGGGGAACACAGATTTTGTATAAATTTTGGCTCTGATCTCCTGGAGCAGAAAGAATGAGTCCCAATAGGGAAATTAAAAGTAAATCTTAAATTCCTTCAGAAAAGAATTAATGATCCTGTAATGAGAACATTGCTTTGCATTACAATACCAGGTGAGCGATACAGGCCCTATGGGCCTCTTGTTTTTTCAGGATGACCTATTGTCATCATGCATCGTCCGTCATTGTGCACAGTGCGTAAACATTTCAAGCAAACGACTTCTCAATAACCCAAAGGCCCAGGGTACTGATATTTGGCCTGTAGCATGCTGGAATGAAGGGCTACGAAGTTTGTTCAAATGAATGAACTTGACTTTCATCCAAGGTCACAGGGGTCAATTAGGCTAAAATCTTTAAATGACTTCTTGTAAAAAAGTAAGAGGCCTAGAGACTGGATATTGGATTTGTAGCAAGGTGGGGATCAAGGGATCTTCATTCATGGTCATATTCATCAAATTTATCAGAACCTGAACTTCTTCTAATAAAAAAGTTCTTTTGTATTGCATTAATTGTTTGCCACTACTATATTCTTTGATGTGCTGTATTGTGCTAATAGTCAGATGACCGTTAAGACCCATGGGGCTTTTTGTTAAATGTAGTATTTGTAGGGTCTCTCGTATATTTAATAATAGCAATGTAAGGATTCTGTCATCCCTAAAAATACATCCTGGACTATCTCAAAGTAAAATTAGAGGCAACAGACCAGGTAATTCAGTCCTTTGATAAACATCAAAAGAGCAGTATAACGGATCACTACGGTCAAGGGTTGCTCTCTCTGTAGTCTTCAGAGGAATCTTTGCAGGCCTGTGATTGGTCAAGAATGTTTTCCGCCTAGCTGCCTTCAATTTTACTATGAGATAGTCCAGGGGTGTAGAGATTGTAAGTGATCGGAACCCCTGGAGTATCGAGGATGTATAAAATATAATTACGTGAGATATATAGGCCCTCTGGGCCTCTTGTGTATGAATACTGTATGCCTTGGTGAGCAATTTGTAGAACCAAATATGTCATTGATTCATTCTCGTTCACAGTTTGATAGGCTGAACCTTTGGGGACAGCCGTCCATCCCTCCATTATCTAGTCATGTTGTTGTAATATTTAAACAGATTGCTTTATATTATATTGTTTGCTTTCCTGGTCCTGTGTGTATCGCAACAGCGATGGTTAGTGAACAGAATAAGGTATTTTTATTTACTGAACAAAAATTTTATCAGTTTGAAAATATCTTTTTGATTGATCAGAGTTACTTCCCTTCATTTAACAACAGCAGTACAGAGGTCAGTGTGATTGGCACCCGTCTGGAAGTGGTCACGCCTGGGTGACATTTTCAAAATGGTAGGATACCGGTATATGTGGTCAAGTGTGCAGAATGTCAACAAATATGGTGGACTATGAGATGTTTGACAAAAAGTAGGAATAACAGTTAATAGGTTTCAGTACCTAGTGTCTATAACTGCACTGTATTTTTTGTGGCAAAATATAAACGCAATTCACCATTATAAAAGTACACTCTGCTCCGTTTTTATGGTGATCAGCCTGTCTCTCACTGGGAAGGCTCTGAAGGCCTTCCTAATGGTGATCAGTCTGTCTCTCACTGGGAAGGCTCTGAAGGCCTTCCTAATGGTGATCAGTCTGTCTCCCACTAGAAAGGCTCTGAAGGCCTTTCTAATGATGATCAGTCTGTCTCTCACTGGGAAGGCTCTGAAGGCCTTTCTAATGGTGATCAGTCTGTCTCTCACTGGGAAGGCCCTGAAGGCCTTTCAAATGATGATCAGTCTGTCTCTCACTGGGAAGGTTCTGAAGGCCTTCCTAATGGTGATCAGTCTGTCTCTCACTGGGAAGGCTCTGAAGGCCTTCCTAATGATGATCAGTCTTTCTCTCACTGGGAAGGCTCTGAAGGCCTTTCTAATGATGATCAGTCACTGGGAAGGCTCTGAAGGCCTTCCTAATGGTGATCAGTCTGTCTCTCACTGGGAAGGCTCTGAAGGCATTCCTAATGGTGATCAGTCTGTCTCTCACTGGGAAGGCTCTGAAGGCCTTTCTAATGATGATCAGTCTGTCTCTCACTAGGAAGGCTCTGAAGGCCTTCCTAATGGTGATCAGTCTGTCTCTCACTGGGAAGGCTCTGAAGGCCTTCCTAATGGTGATCAGTCCGTCTCTCACTGGGAAGGCTCTGAAGGCCTTCCTAATGGTGATCAGTCTGTCTCTCACTGGGAAGGCTCTGAAGGCCTTTCTAATGATGATCAGTCTGTCTCCCACTAGGAAGGCTCTGAAGGCCTTCCTAAAGTAGAAGGATGTGTTATTCATGTACACAGAATGTACAGATTCTGGAATTAACTCAGATAGATCAGCATGGAAAATAATATACAAAACAATAATACCATTTCTATCAAGAACTATCGAATATGACTATTTTTGGAATACACTTAGATATATTGTTTTACTAGCATGTCTTTATGTTAAAGACCCACTACCTTTCCAAAACCATTTACAATTTTTAAAATGGAAGGTAAAATGAGATTGGTAATTTTGGAGAGTCGCAAAAGTTATTAGCTTACCGTTAATACTCCACTTACAATCACGTTCATAACAATATGATTAAAAAAAAATCATTTCATAATGCGGGTTGTCTGATGTTTTTCGCCGTTGTCCTAAATACTGTGTATTTGTTGACAATCACTGTCCCAGATGGCAAAACAGTAAATTGAATCTTCACTGTTAACATAGATTACAAAGGAAATCTTTATTTTATCTTATTTATTTGAAACCACATCTTAGGCTATCAATATAAATTTCGTGATGTTATTATTATGTTTAAGAAACTTTTAATTTTTGTTTCGGAAAGGTAGTGGACCTTAAACAAACAATATTTGGGTACAGAGAGTACTATATATCTATATCCTTTTGGATTGTAACTTTGATATCAGAATTAAAATCGTACAATAAATTGTTTACACTCTATAGGTATCACACCTTGATTACATCAAAATGGAACATCAAATATCTCATCCATTTCTATGGGTTTTTTTTAACAACATTGTATTTTGATAGAAGTTTTAACAAATAGTCTAGTACCATATACATTATAATGTATAATCATGTCCATATGTCTTGATAGAATGATACATAAGTCTGAAAATTTCATTATAAATTTGAAATAACATGAAAATTTCATCATAATTCAAAATTCACATTAGCATACATTATGATTTGTTCGTTGTTTTGATGGGGCCAAATATAGCTGATTGTGCCTATATTCTTACACTTGATGCTGTGTTCAGTAGTTCAACTGTTTTGTACGTCAGTCAAGTATTTACATGCTTTATGTAGTTGTTCAATATTATGAATATACCAATGTCATGACAACACAAAATAAATGTGATATCAATATTTTCTTTCACGTCTTTGGTTTTTTTTAGCTCACCTGCCTGAAGGGCAAGTGAGCTTATGCCGTGGTGCAGCGTCCGTCCATCCGTCCGGCGTCAACTTTTTCATTTAAGGATGTATTCTTCTGAGGTTTTAGTCCCGTTGAAGTCTCCTTTTGACAAAGATCAAAGAAGTTAAGAGATTTTCAAATACAATTTATCAATATCTGTAGCAAGTTGCCAGTTGCAAATTTTGTCAAAAAATTTCATTTCTTTTTTTAGCTCACCTGGCCCAAAGGGATGTCATGGCGCGGCGTCCGGCGTCCGTCAGTCAGTCCATCATTCCATCCATCCGTTAACATTTCTTGTTACCGCTATTTCTCAAAAAGGGCTGAAGGGATCTTTGTCAAATTTTATGTGTAGGTTTCCCAAGGGCCCTAATTGTGCATGTTGCATTTTTGAACCAATCGGTCAACAAGATGGCCGCCAGGCCGCCATCTTGGATTTTGATAGTTAAAGTTTGTTACCGCTATTTCTCATAAAGGGCTTAAGGGATTCTTCTCAGATTATACATGTAGGTTCCCCTAGGGCCCTAGTTGTGCATATTGCATTTTGGGACCAATCGGTCAACAAGATGGCCGCCAGGCCGCCATCTTGGATTTTGATAGTTAAAGTTTGTTACCGCTATTTCTCATAAAGGGCTGAAGGGATTCTTCTCAAATTATACACGTAGGTTCCCCTAGGGCCCTAGTTGTGCATATTTTGCTTTTGGGACTGATCGATCAACAAGATGGCCAACAGGCCGCCATCTTGGATTTTGACAATTGAAATTTGTTACCAATATTTCTCCAGTAAGTACTCTAGGGATCTGTCTGAAATTGCATGTGCAGGTTCCCCTAGGGGTCTCGTTGTGCTTATTGCATTTTTGGACGGATCGATTTTGAACAAGATGGCTGACAGGGCGCCATCTTGGATTTTGATAGTCGAAGCTTGTTACCACTATTTCACAGAAAATATTGAAGTGATCTGTCTCAAATTTGATATGTAAGTTTCCCTAAGACCTTATGTGTACATTTTGCATTTTCAGACTAATCGGTAAAAAAGATTGCCAACAGGTAGCCATCTTGGATTTTGAAAGTTTTTTTTAAACTTTCTGTATATACATCAGACGAATGCCCTAGTTTTTACCATTACCATGGAAACACTTAGTCAAAAATATCAAATCCCTGTTTCCTTTTGTTTCCGGACTATATATCCAAAACCGCTCAAAGCAGCTCCAGGAAATTTTCTGAATATATCAGACAAGTACCCTAGTTGTGCCTTTTGCTGCTGCAGACGTTCGATGCTAGGTATTTTTTCTAGAAAGAAGCGATCTAAAGCACAGTCCGCCATTTTGTGTACGCATGATAAACAAACAGGCCAACATGAAAAGCCAAAATTAAGTGAAACACACATTCAATAGACATGTTAAATACTTCTAGTGCATACATTTCTTCATAATTATGTAATTCCAATACCTACTTGACTTAAAAACGTAAGTTGGTTATAGTAAATTTCAGAAAAATACGAAAATAAAAGCAAAATGACTACTGTATAGTCTGCCTCAGAAAAGAAATATCTATAAAATGGTCTCAATTACCCGCACCCGGCACCCTTATTAGGAAAATATGGTATATAGTCATATTGTACCGGCACCCGGCACCCTTATTAGGAAAATACGGTATATAGTCATATTGTACCTACACCCGGCACCCTTATTAGGATCAAAGTGCCAAGGCCACTCATAGATGCTGTGATTGAAGGATCCAAACCAAATAACAAAGAATTTGGTTGTTTTTTTTATTTAAATATTCAATTTAGTATAATTTAAGTGTGCAGTGTTGAATTTCGGAGTTTAATAAGTTGAAAAACTCATTTTCCTGAAATAACTGTAATAAATTTTGTATCTAAATTATTTCTGAAATAACAATTTTGACACCTGTGAAACCGTTCAGAATCTGAGTATCATTTTTTATAATTCTTTTTTAATTACTAAATTATCAATTTCATCAATGTCTCTTCAAAGAAAAAAATAATAAGTAAACATATCCGTATCTTAATATCCACTTAACGTTGAAGAATATTTTCGGAAAAATATAACATTAGAATTATTACCATTTCCGGACATGTTTTGGTTTCCTTTTTAGAAAACTTACATGGGTTGCTTTGACGACTTTTGACTAATAAATCATGGCCAGATACTTTTGCCGAATAAAAGGTACATTATTTCATTACGTATATCACCCGGATTTCTTTTAAATTCACAAGATCGCTAGCCGTTAACATCAAGAAAACTTCATGTAATGTACCGGACTTTAGCAAGTATTCGTAAGCCTAACAGTAACTGGCGAGATATTAATTATCGTGCAGAACATTATACCGTGAGTTGTACTTTGCCGACTTTTGACTCATGATGAAACATGGCCATATACTTTTGCCAAGTAAAAGGTACATTATTTGGTTACTTATAAAACTCAAATTTCTTTTGAATTCATAAGAACGCTAACATCAAACAAGAGGCCCAGAGGGCCTGTATCGCTCACCTAGTTTGTAATGCCAAGTGATGTTCTGAATACAGGTTCATTGTTTCTTTTCTGAAGGAATTTTAATATAAACCTCTAAATCCCCTATTGGGCCCCACCCCTCCTGCGCCCAGGGGGTCAGAGCCAAAATTTATACAAGGTCTGTTCCCCTTTCCCCAAGGATGTTTGTGGCCAAATTTGGTTACATTCCATGCAGAACTCTATGACTAGTAGCAATTTAAAGGATTTACCTCTATTTCCTCTATTGGGCCCCACCTCTCCTGCCCCCGGGGTGTCAGAGCCAAAATTTATACAAGTTCTGTTCCCCTTTCCCCAAGGATGTTTGTGCCAAAATTTGGTTATAATCCATGCAGAACTCTAGGACAAGTAGCGATTTATAGGATTTACCTCTATTTCCCCTATTGGGCCCCGCCCGTCCTGCCCCTGGGGGGCCAGAGCCAAAATTTATACAAGTTCTGTTCCCCTTCCAAAAAGGATGTTTGTGGCCAAATTTGGTTACATTCCATTCAGAACTCTATGACTAGTAGCGATTTAAAGGATTTACCTCTATTTACTCTATTGGGCCCCACCCCACCTGCCCCCGGGGGACCAGAGCCAAAATTTATACAAGTTCTGTTCCTTTCCCCAAAGATGTTTATGTGCCAAATTTGGTTACAATCCATGGAGAACTCTATGACTAGTAGCGATTTAAAGGATTTACCATTATTTCCCCTATTGGGCCCCCACCTCCTGCCCCCGGGGACCAGAGCCAAATTTATACAAGTTCTGTTCCCTTCCAAAAGGAGGTGTTTGTGGCCAATTTGGTTTACATTCCATTCAGAACTCTATGAACTAGTAAGCGATTAAAGGATTTACCTCTATTTCCCTATTTGGCCCCGCCCCTCCTGTCCCCGGGGGGTCAGAGCCAAATTTATACAAGTTCTGTTCCCCCTCCCCCAAGGTGTTTGTGGCCAAATTTGGTTACAATCCATGGAGAACTCTATGACTAGTAAGCGATTTAAAGGATTTACTCTATTTCCCCTTATTGGTTCCCGCCCCCTCCTAGCCCCGGGGGGCAGAGCCAAAATTTATACAAGTTCTATTCCCCCTCCCCCAAGGATGTTTGTGGCCAAATTTGGTTACAATCCATGCAGAACTCTATGACTAGTAGCGATTTAAAGGAAATGTTGACGGACAGACGGACGGACGGACGGACGACGGACGCCGCGCCATGACATAAGCTCACCGGCCCTTTGGGCCAGGTGAGCTAAAAAAAACTCATACAATACATCGGACTTTAGCAGGTCTTCATAAGGCTACCGTACATTACACGGCAATATAAGTTTATTTGTCACTTTAAAATGCTCGTACATATATAGATCTATATATCATCATTATATTTTGTAAGTTTATGTTGATAAATTTTGTACCATTCCACTTTCAATATAACGCAGTTGTCGATAAACAAAGGACACAACTCCCAGTGACAGACACATACCTACTCAAAACTATTAACTTTTACTGCGCAATAATACATGCAGTGTATCATCGGATATAGTTCGTCAATGCAACAAACACACACAAAAAAACTTTATAAGCGTTATAAGAACTTTCTTTTGTAGTAACCTTCCAAACATTTGATTACAGTAATCAATCAGTAGCATGAATTACGTAAAATTTAAATAACTATACACAATCCATAATCCACCGGAAGTCTGCCGCGGAGGAAGACAGCGAAGAAGGCGTTGTTCGTGATTTTCGGGAGACTACTATCTCGGAGTAATACCAATATCATAGAGTCCCAACGGAACACTTAAAACACTCCATCCATTGTGTATATGTATGTACAAATTCAATAACTGTGGTTTTGAATATTGGGGTTTTATTTTTCGTACAATCAAGTATTAAGTGAAATGAACAAAACAACTTTTAATTTTTATCGCGGAGTGGTTTCATTGTTCTGATGTGCACAGGCTCGCCGAGCGTACCTAAGAATGCTGTTTCACAGCATCAAAAATACGGTATATAGCCATATTGTACCCCCACCTGGCAACCTTATTAGGAAAATACGGTATATAGTCATATTGTACCCCACCCGGCACCCTTATTAAGGAGAATATGGTATATAGTCCTATTGTACCCACACCCGGCACCCTTATTTGGTAAATACGGTATATAGTCATATTGTACCCCCACCCGGCACCCTTATTAGGAAACCCCCCACCTCATCCTAGCTTCAGTGACGGATGAGGAGGATTCTGTGACATCAGCCGGAGGCTGAGGGGGTTGAGATAGCATTTCCGCTCCTGCGCACTAATATAACCTTGCCTCGTTTTAAAGAGAAACTATTTATATGTAAATGAGCCAGTCTACCTGCATGCGGATCTCCTGAAAACCCCATACTTGAAAGCTAGACTATGAACGCTACTGAGTGGGTTAACAGGGAGAGACCAAACTCAACCCCCTCAGCCTCCGGCTGATCTCAAAGAATCCTCCTCATCCGTCACTAAAGCTAGGATGAGGGGGGATTCTTTTCCGATAGCCTCCGGCTTTCGGGGGTTGAGATAGCAAGTTGAAAGAGTGTGAATATGTCTAAAAGAAAAACCAAACACCATACTGTCAACCATAATAATGTTTATTTCAACAAACAATGGTAATGGGAAAACTCCCAAGATACGGTCAATAACTAGGTCAACATTATACCGTCAGTGCAAGACCTTCTCAAGTACATAATGTAACCTGTCCGCGCGAGAGCACTGTGTCCGCAAACTGACTGTCGGCAACCACCACGTCCCTTCGATAGAAGGTGGCAAAAGTACGTGAATTGGTCCAATTGGCTGCCTGAAAAATGTCATGAAGTGGCACACCAGCATGGAAAGCGGCCGAAGTAGATGCACTCCTAGTGGAGTGAGCTCGGAAAGCGGAGCTAACACCTGCACTGGATAACACTGTACGAATCCACCGCGCTAGAGTAGCGGTACTAACCGCCCTATAGGTAACATATGACATCAAAAGTTGCCGCGTCTTCCTGAGACCACTTGTAACAGATATATAATGCACCAACGTACGGTACACACAAAGTTTTGCGTCAACAAATCTCTCAACACAAACACTGGGCTGAGTCCTTCCTGGACCCGATGTCACAATATGAAAAATACAACCATCCGTAATGTCCTGCTTATGATCCAGACTTAATGAAACCAAGGTCTGAGCACGTTGGGCTGTAGTAAGTGCCAGAAGTATAACCAACCGAAAGGTTAAGTCCTTCAGAGAAAGTGCTTCTAAAGGCCATAGGGTAAAGAGTTCTAATGGCTGTATCCCGGAACGCCTACATTTTAAAAACATCTACCAGCAAGTATGTTGTTATAACAATTATAGTCTGTATCATAAAAGTAACTTTACCTGTGTGTGATCTACCTGGATTTTTTACCTGGACATATATACTATGTTTTGCATTATGTTCAAAAGGTCGTCAGATGGATTTTGGTAATTGTATCTAGAGGTATAAGTATATATATATTTTTTGCAAAGACGAACAAAAAATAACAAATGAAAATAAGATATTTATCACCGATATTTTTGGCCACACATAACAGCATTATATATATTTTTATGACAATATTTCTCTATCAATTTCGAATGAATTTCTTATATTATGGAATCTAATAAAACTTAATAGCATACGACCTTAGAGACAAACATCGTAATGTTAGTACGTATAACATCCATTCTTTACAATATTTTTAGTAAAAAAATAGATTTTGGGCTTTTGTAGCAAATAAAAGATGAAGCAAGTGTTCCTCTTGTCCAACCACAGATGCATAGAACAGTGTAGGTTATACGTCAATATACGATTATTCAAAGCAGTTGTAACAAATCTCGAATATTAACGGACGGATTCCCTCCTACATGCGTACTTCAATTTCAATTTTTCGACTAACATATTTCATACTATGTATTTTACCTGGATTATGAGCTTGAGTTGATACCAAATTTATGAAGACAAACCGAAGTTATATCAGGAGAGCAGTGAAATTATTTGCAACTTATAAAAAATAAAATTATTGAGTTAATCAGAAACATAAATTAAATACATGTACATACATGTAATATTTTACTGAAAAATACAGGCACTTAAGTTATATCTTTATAAGATAAATATAAGTTTTGTTTAATGATGCGCTCTATGCTTTCTATATTTAGCATATCAAATAATTGACAAAATTTCCTTAGTAGTAGTCCTTAATTAAGTTCATACGTTATACAACCCATGACAAAATATACGGATTTTTATGAAATGTCTACTTTCTGATCAAATAGACGGCAAATACATTCACAAGGAGAACTAACATTAATTTTGTAAAAAAAAAATAAAAAAGATAAGAAAATAGCAAAATACCATCTATCATGTAATCAGCAAAAATAGGTATGACAAACCTTGAAATCGAACGCATACAACATGATATTTCCTACTTACATGCATATTTTTTGTAAGTCTAACTTCTTTCCAAATCATCATATACAAACTGGTATGGTATATGATGTGACTTAGAGAGTGTTATAGGTGATATTTCATTCAATGGTGTACATACTGCAGGTTTAATTCTGGAGAATATGATGTAACAAATCACATATTTTCACGAAGAAGATTGTGATGCCGTAAGAATGTGCATTTTACAACACACTTTTGCAGTAACTATGATTTTCAACATGTTTTTTTCATTAATGTATTAATCATAATAAATGTTTTATAATATGATATTTCATCATGAGGACGATTCTATTATGTACATGTAATATTGATGAATTATTTAGTAAACTACTATAATTATTACTATAATTTCTAGTAAACTACTGACTACTATTATTCTACATGCACGCATAGGTAAACTCCAGGTAAGTAGACGAAGTACATGTATCAGAAACTTGTATGAAACAGACTATAATTACACTTTCTTTGACCTTTTTACCTATTGTTATCGAATGTAGGCGTATCAGAAACTTGTATGAAACAGACTATAATTACACTTTCTTTGACCTTTTTACCTATTGTTATAGAATGTAGGCGTAGCGGGAACACACCGTTCTAATATATGCTAAAACAACACTTACATCCCAGGTAACCTGATATTTAGGCTTCGGAGGATTGATGTTATATAAGCCCTTCATAATCCAGGTAATAATAATACTATCAAAAACACGTCCAGAAATCAATTGTAATGTCTGAAACAGCATTGAACGATGTGTGTTCAAAACACTATAAGACTTCCCTTCTGTGTGTAAGCTGATGAGATAATCAGCTATGTCCTTCTCAGTCGGCAACTCACAATTAACTTGTTGTCGATTACACCAAAGTGTCCACTTCCTCCACGCCAAGCTGTAAGCCTTGTTAGTTCCTGACCTCCACGACCCTGCGACCAGGTCCTGAGCTGCCCTTGATAGGCCTTTATGCTTGAGGGATTGGCTGATACGAGACAGGCGGTCAGATGAAGCTTTCTGTAAAGTGGATGAGGACGACCATCATGAGGACATGTAACCCCCTCAGACTGCACTGGTAGCCGGACCGGCGACCTAATTAACATATCAAGCAGATTAGGGAACCATGTTTGAGCAGTCCAATGTGGGACAATAATTATAGCCTGTTCAACCCTGTCGGACCATAATTTCTGAAGAATGAAGTCCATGATATTGAAAAAGCATCTACATATTCTGACCCTGGGTCAACAGTCCAGGATACATAACGACCAAGCTTACAATTGACCCGTGATGCAAAAAGATCAATGTCGGGTACAAAATATTGTTGGCAGACCCTACCAAAAATGGCCGAACTCAGACTCCATTCTGTTTGGCTTGGAGATTCTCGAGATAAGTAATCAGCCTGAACGTTAGCCACCCCTGGAATATGTGCTGCAGATAAATAAATGTCTCTGTTCCAGCACCACAACCAGATCTCTCTAGAAAGGTAAAACAATGCACTCTGTCTGCCCCCCCCAAGTTATTGATGTAGGATATAGCAGATGTGTTGTCACTCTTAATAGCGACATGTACCTGTCTTAAATCTCGACAGAAGGTTTGAAGAGCTAATTGAATGGCCTTAAGCTCAAAAAAATTAATATGTCTACGGGCCTCGGCAGCCTTCCAGCCACCTGAAATTGTTTTCGTACCATGCTGATTGGTACATTCACAAACCGCACCCCAACCATCAAGAGATGCATCCGTAGTCAAGAACACAGTAGGCTTAGCTGGGCGTATGGGCTTCCCATTCATAGTTCTCAAATTCTCCTGCCACCACCTAACTTATAAGATACTCTCCTCTGAGAGTGTGACAGGAGAATCATAATCATCCCCCGAATCATTGAGGGCTGAAACCTTATCAGATTCAAGAGATCTGTAGTAAAATGGGCCCAATAAAACTGCCCTGAATGCTGAAGTCAAACTGCCAATAAGTGAAGCCAATTGCCTAACCAGTGGGCTATATTCAAAATTTTCACCACCTTATCTTCAGACAGAAAGACCTTAAATTGTACAGAGTCTAAAATGTAGCCCAAATGACAGATCATCTGGTCTGGATTCAGAACAGATTTTTCAGTATTCACCTGAAAACCTACAGACTCTAGATGTTAAGCTTAGGGTATCACGAGAGCACTTTTCTTTTTCTTGTGCTCTAGTAAGAGAGTCATCTATATAATAAAAGGTGTTAACTCCCCTGCTTCGCAAAGAGCTGTATACAGCCTCAGAACCTTTGTGAACACTTGAGGGGCACTGGCGAGTCCAAATGGCAGGGAACAAAAACGATAAAGTTGGCCCCTCCAAAGAAATTTAAGAAAAATTTTCTCCAGGAGAAATAGCAAGACTGAAATAAGCATCTTTTAGATCAACTGAGGTAAAAAAAAGTCGCCCTGCTGGATAGCTTCTAAAATAGTCTCCAATGTTTCCTGTTTAAAGTGTTGATAAAGGACTGATTCATTGAGATAACGCAAGTTAATGACGGGGCGATATTTACCGTTTTTCTTTTGCACAATGAAAATATTTGAAATGAATTCGCCCCACTCGTGTTCACAAAGCTCAATAGCACCTTTGCTAAGCATGGCAGTCACCTCATTGTCAATGATAAGCTTCTCCTCATCAGAGAACTCTATGGGTTTAGGAACAGTAGACTGAATTGGAATCTCTGTAAATTCAATATGATAACCCTGAACTGTATCAAGGACCCACTGGTCAGATGTAAACTTCTGCCAAGCTGGCAGACAACGAGATATTTTGCCGGAAGGAAGATTTTTACTCACCTCTACTGGGTGGAAGCATTGGCCTTGTCCCGACTCTGGTTGGGGAATGATTGTCGGCGACCTCTCCTGTATCGCCCTCTCTGGCCCCTTCTGTTGTAATATCCCCGGCCGGACCACTGTCCGTTTTTTGATGCCGAATTGCGTCTGTAGGTGGCCTTGTGTACCTCATCCAGGTCTTTAATACGTTTGGCTACATTGTCACCAAATAGTTCTGCCCCTATCGGCGTTTCAGAGTTACACAAACTCTGTAAATGAGAGTGTTTAATGCCACTACGCAACATGAACCGTCTCTTGACTGACATTTCATAATGTAAATTGCAGAGGAGACTCACCGCATTGTTCAGCAGAACCTGTATTTCCTTCATATCCAGATCCTTGAGTCTTAACTTCTCAATCATGAACATAATTGGCGTTAAAGAGTGGGCCAGTAATTCCTGCAGATCCTGCATTAATCTGTCTCGTCCGTGGAACTGCGGTGAGACCATACCCCAAACTTCACTATTAGTTCTTGGCGGAAGCAAGCACTCGAGATTCTTAGGAATCTTGTACAGCTGTTTCAGCTCTGAAACATCGGCATTCGTACGAACTGCCGTAGTAATGTCCTCAGCAATTTTTGGCTTTGACTGACAGGGGTATAGTTAACCCGTACCCATTCCAACTCGTATCCACCAACCCGTACCCAAAATTGGCGAAGTCGTACCCAAAATATTTGGCGAGCTCGTACCCATGAATGGCTAACCCGTACCCATCAAGTTTCGTTGTTTTTTTTAATTTAATTACAGGTATTGATCTTAATTTCTTCTGTGTATCTGATTCAATATATTACTGGACTAAATAATGCATAATTGAGTCAACGTGATATATTCCAATACCTGGTAAAATCAGAAAATATCTGGTAACATGCAATATACTTTTCAAAATTACAAATACACTACAGTACACTAATCAGTAATGTTATATTTACATACACATTCACTTTGATACATTTTACAAGGTATAACATCTGTAATAATTTTGTGTAAAAGTTAAGTATACGTAATTCAAAATCATCTTCCGTTCCCGTTGTGACTTCACACGACAAATGTTCAATCATTTTAAAAGCCGATTTCCTTTTTGTTTGACTGTCTTGTAAAAAAAATCCAATGAAGAAAAATAGATCGTCGTTTTTAATCAAAGGAGGAAGTCGAATTAAAACCAATGCCTTATAAATCATTGAACAAACGGAAACAGAAATTCAATAAAGATTGAGAAAAAACGGGTTGCGTCAATTTGTTGCAGCCATATAAATAATGTGGGTTTTTGTCAAGAAAACACGTTATTTTTTGTTATATCACAAATAAACCATATTTATAATCAAATATAACTAATGTATAGAATAAATCTTGGTTTAACAGCGCTGTTAATACATCGTTATTTTCTCTCTTTCCCCTCAAGATTGCATTCACATGTATAAATTAAAACATATTTGATATTTACTGGCGCATATTTCAACTTGCGAGGTACTGTGGAAATGTCACCCTGAGAGGATGATATGATAATTCAACATATATATTTCGTTTTTCTGTGCAAAAACATTTGATAGTACAACACAGTTGATTTGAAGTTTACTGGCGTGCTCCCGTGGCTGTCCTTTTGATCAATCAGTCAGTCATGTATAAATGACAGGCACGCGAAGCGTATGGCTCCTCCCCCGTTAAATATCATTGGCTGACGATCGAGCTCTCACCACACGTGTAATTATACAGATGATTGTGACAAGGCGGTGTTCCTCATTGGTTTCTGAACCGACCTGTGACCAAATCATTTTGAATTTCTTTGACATGTTTCTTAAAGGCCCTTTACCTTTCCGGAGCAAAATATAAAGGTTTCTTAAAAAACATTAATAACATCAGAAAATGCATACCGATGACCTAAAATAAGGTTACGACACCAAACATATGCAAGATTTCCTGCGTAGTATATGAAAACAGTGGCGAGTCAAAAAATCTACGACTAGAATTTGTGTTAGACTAAAGATAGATACGGCATACAATATATGCTACTCCCAAGTACTGACGGCCGCGATGTCTGAAAAGCTAAATACAGTACGAAAGAAATTTTTGGTTGTAATACATGGAATAATTGGAGAAAGTTATCATTTAATTTTTTTAATGTTGTAATTCACACATGTATACGTACAGGCATATGCCCAGTTTCAAGTTCTATTTACAGTGCATGACCTGTATCGGATAGTACCAAAGAATAAATATTAATTTATTAAATTTTCTTAGAAGTTGAAATAATTTTCAATTTCATTCCTTATGCCATCTGCATCCAATTATTGCGATATTGTGTATCATTATTTGGTTTTGTATTGATGTACAGCAGCAGAATACACTTTATACCATCTTCACCGTCTTGTGCAGATCGAGTTAGGTAAAGTAAAAAAACACAATTTAGGCAATACTGAGCTATAAATTACGATATGTTTTTCATGCATTGACAAATTTTCTATTTTAATATTGTAATTTTATCTAAATGAGCCATTCTCTCAATAGGCATACAATCTGTTCAAAGAAAATTTCAGTTAATTTCTGGTGATGGTATCATCTTACTGTTACAATCTTCCTCAAGAAATGCCACCACACATTTCTTAGGTTTGGTACCAACGCAGTTCCTCTTTCGTGCACGTTCATATGAAATCGATTGTGTTCTATTTTTGCTTGACTGTAGACGCATCCCCGAAACCCCAAGAGCGGGTGCAGAATATTTCAACAATCTGTATTTTTCAGTGTTGAACCGGAAATCATTCTGGAAATCACTTGTTTTGACTGTTTTTCGGTATGGAACAACAGACCATGAGAACGACATATTTAGATATTTTATAGGAATATGAGCATACATTTTCTAATGTAACTTAATTGTAGATTATGTATAGTAGAACGAATAATCATACCCTGCCTTCACTCTGTTACCGGCGGGACGACGACCATCTGTCAGATATCTTCATCTTCCGTCCGTCATTTTTTTTAATAAACATTAAGTAGATATTCTTTACCATCACGCATTCAATATTGTGTACATTTTATATATAATATATATATATATATTTTGGGGTGTCTATATTGCATTTATTTAATTTAAACGTGCCTATGTACGAACTGTTGATAGCTAAAATATCCTAGTATTTTAGAAAAACCAGATGCAGAGAAGGCTGGGGCAAAATGGGGAAGGAAATAATCTTCAAATATGTTGTGAAATATCTCTATTTTATTTATTTTCTATACGCACTGTAGCAAAATTTGACATCAATTGGTTTTTACTTTTACTTCATAATTTTTTTAATAAATTATACAAGAGGTGGGGATGTAAAATTACTAATTAAAAATGAATAAATCTTGGCTGGAATCTCTTGCGTACTGTTTTATGATCACTGACTAGAAGCATCTGATCGAACACAATACATTAAGTTTTATATAAATTACAAATAAATACATAAAGTTTAACTTTTATGATGGGTACGAGTTCGCCAAATTCCATGTGTACGGGTTCGCCAAACTTGGGTACGGGTTCGCCATGCTCGAGATCAGGTTGTGCGCATGCGCAGGGTAATGGACGTCTTCTCCGAACTCTCCTGATTCGAAGAGGAATTCATGGTTCTTTGTGCTATTCACGTCTAAAAAATTTTGCTGAAAAATCGACTACCATACGTGCTAATATTCATTCCCATATTGCATATTTGACATTTTCGGTTATTATTCGACAAATTCCCATTCATCTTTCGAATTTCTTTCGTAAGACATTACTCGTCCTGCACGAGCTTCTTCTCGCGACTACTGACTTCCGGTGTAAACAATCATCGTTTCTCCGGGGCCACCTCCACTGTACATTATTTGTTGCTCATCTACTAACAACTGCTCATCAGTGTGTGTATCATTTGTGCCTCAGGGTCGCACTGAGGACGAAGATTATAACATTTCATCTGTTGTAACATATGTGTCTTGTGTCAAGTCTCACCCACAGGGACTTGTAACGTAGGTTGTGAGAAAGTCTGTTGTGTATACATGTGTACTAGGCCTATATACTATATAAAAGGTGTTACAAAAAAGGTCTTAAATATGCAATAACATGTATTGACAGATAATTATAGGGAAGAGTTGTAACCAGTATATATATCATCAAGGGAGGTACATGTATAGGCATTACAGATGTAGTACACATAGAGGGAGGTCATTAGGCATAATGGGGTTCATTACAAGTCCATAGCTAATGAACAGTACACATATGCTGTAATTAGATACAATTACCTAAGTAAAGAGCATAGACTTAGTAGTAGGAGTAAAACGCTGGTCAAGCAGTTTATACTGGACATGGGCCCAATTAAGGTAAAAGGGTTCTGGAGTCTTCTCAGAATCGTAGGAAGTTTGGGGATAAATAGAGGTGCGAGAGAGAGACCATCAGGAAGAGTCCGGAGAATGAATTTAATATAGCAAGGAGGAAATTGGATATACCAAAGACAGTGAGAGAATGAATATTTTATAAACACTATACGATCATGAACCCAGGAATAAATTATCAACTAAACAAAAAGACCCAGAGTTATGTTTTATAACATGGGGTCTTTTCTGGTGCTGTGACCAGGATGACGAACTTGGACATGGAGCGCAAGAAATGGGCATAAAAGGTGAGTGACAAGAATGTAACATGGCCGAAAATGTAGGGCTTTTATTTGGCAACTTAGGGCAACAACTTACCGGGTTAACGTCAGCAATCAATGTCCAAGGGGTCTACCATTACTATTAGTTAACAGTACTAATAAAACATACCATCTTAAGAAGGGTTGTATTATCGCAAAAATTGAATCAGTAAATGAAAAAGAAATAAATCAAACATCATGTCGCTTAGGAGATAAAAGTGTAGAGACAAAAGATGAAACGAGTACTGAAAATCCGTCAATGCATGATAAACTAATACAGGAACTTGTAAAGAAAAATGAAGATTTGTTTGTAGAACATGATAAAGATTTAACTCATACTGACACGGTAAAAATGGGAATTGATATTGGTAATAGTCCGCTAATAAAAATGAAACCGTATAGAACTCCGTTAAACAAACGTGAAATAGTCGATAAGGCCATTGATGAAATGTTGGATGCTAAGATCATCAAAAGATCACAATCACCATTTTCTTTTCCTGTAGTAATAGTTGATAAGAAAGATGGAACAAAAAGGTTTTGTGTTGATTTCAGGCAATTAAACAAAATCACTAAACCATTTTCATTTGCGTTACCTGTAATTGATGATATTTTAGCCAGGTTAGACCAAGCAAAATATTTTACGTGTTTAGACCTTAAAGAGGGTATTGGTGAGTAATGGTAGATGAAAAAGATAGACCTAAAACAGCCTTTGTTTGTCATAGAGGACTCTTTGAATTTCTTGTAATGCTTTTTGGGTTAACTTCAGCTCCAGCAGTTTTTAGTGAATTAATGTCAATAGTACTAGAAGGGTTAGATCACATGGCTATGGCTTATTTGGATGATATTTTAATATTTTCAAAAACCATTGGAGACCACATTAAAGATATTCAAACAGTTTTTGATAGATTGAGACGACATAATTTGAAATTAAAAAGGAAGAAATGTAGTTTTGTTAAAGAGGAAATAAAGTATTTGGGTTTTGTAATTAATAGGAATGGAATTAAACCAGAAATGGACAAGGTAAAGGCCATTAGATCCATGGGTGAACCCACTAATGTAAGAGAAGTTAGAGGATTTATCGGTTGTGTCAGTTATTATAGACGATTTGTACCGAATTTCTCAGAAATTGCTGAACCTATCATAGCATTAACAAGAAAAAGGGCAAAATTTAAATGGACTCCGTCATGTCGAAAAGCATTTGAGTATCTCAAAGAAAGTTTAACTGCCATACCACAACTTGCGTATCCAGATGTAAATAAACCATACGTATTATATACTGACGCTAGTGATAAGTATATAGGAGCATGTTTAACACAAAGATCGGACAATACGGAAGATTCTATTCCAAATGTTAAAAATGAGCGTCCAATATACTTTTTGTCGCATAAACTAAGTGAAACACAATGTCGTTTGTCAACTATTGAAAAAGAAGCGTATGCAATTCACTATGCATTACAAAAACTGGATCACTACTTACATCAGGCAGATTTTGTAATCAAAACCGACCATAAACCTTTAAAATATCTACTAGAAGCTCCAATGCAAAATCGTAAAATTCAATTATGGGCATTAAATATTTCAGGCTATCGTTGTAAAATTGAATATATACCAGGAACTGAAAATACTTGTGCAGACTTATTGTCAAGAACACCAGATAAGGTCCACCCTCATACAGGAGATAAAGTAGACCAAACAGGTGATGAAGATGTCCTCCCAGATATTTCGGGTAAAACTTATGAAATTGCTGTTTTCAATTCCAATAAATTTGACTTACAACCAAGAAGGGATAGTGAAAGTAATCAGGAACATAGTGAAAAGGAATTACCAAACTTACCTAATATGGATATGAAGGTAGAACAATCATTAGATGTTGAACTTTCCAAGATGATTGACCAAATTAATAACAATAAAGCCAGTACTAGGGATCAAACTAGGTTTATGTTAATAGATGATGTCCTTTATTATCTGCAAAATGCTGACGAAGACGTTAAGCCACGTCTGTATGTTCCGTTACAACTAAGAAGTGAGGTTATAAAACAATATCATTATGGTAATGGACACATGGGTATTGATAAAACTTATGCCGCTATTCGTCAGAAATACTTTTGGCCAAAATTATATAAAGAACTATATGATTACGTCTCAACCTGTGTTACATGTCAACAACAGAGTTTACAAAAGCGTAGAGCACCTATTCAAGAAACAGATATACCAAATTACGCGTTTGAGAAAATAAGTATGGATATTTCTGGCCCATATCCAAAATTTCTATCGGGAAATAAAAATCTTCTCACTATTGTTGATTGGTACAGCAGTTGGACTGAGGCTATACCATTACCCGATAAAGGTGCACAAAATATAGTACATGTGTTAATAGATGACATCATTCCAAGGTTTGGTACTCCATCATCTATTGTAACTGATAATGGTACAGAATTTGTCAATCGAATGGTAAGAGAAACTTGTGAACACTTAAATATTACACATATAACAACCTCTTTCTATCACCCCCAAAGTAATGCTAGGGTTGAAAGATTTCATAGAACTATGCATGATGTATTGGCAAAGAAAATAAATAATGACACATCCGCCTGGGATGTTTATTTAAATCAGACATTAGCTGCTATTAGATGTAATATTAGTGAATCATCAAAATCTTCGCCATTCTTCTTATTGTATAACCGTGATGTAGTGTTACCGCTTGATAACCTATTACAACCACGTCGGAAATATATGGGTGAAGAAACTCATAAGATAGCTATGGAAGAACAGCATAAAGCCTTTTTAACGGTTCATAAAAATATGAAAAAAAGCTAAAAGGAAACAAGAAAAATATGCAGAAAAACGCAGTAAGCCTGTAGAATTTGAAGTTGGAGATCCAGTCTATTATCGAAATCACCTTCGCAAAAATAAATTAGAAACCAAATGGAAACCCTATTTTAGAATTATTGGTCAAACGTCTCCTGTTTCATTTAAAATTCGAAACCAACTTACTGGTGCAGTAACTTAAGCTCATGCTGAACATCTACGACTAGCTAAAATAGATGAATGGGACATACCTCAAGGTCAAAATCAAAACAACGCTAGAGCTCGATCGTTTAAAACGCAGAGATATGTAGTAAATCCATCTGAATCTGATAGTAGTAACAGTGAACATAGTGAGGATAATGATCAATTAGTAGGTACATGTAGATTGTATAATAGAACTCGTAAAGAACGTACGACATCTGCTTATGGAGATGATATTCCCTTAATGGAATTAGCCAAACGACTCAAAGAGCGACAGCGCGATAAAATTTATTAAACAAGAGGCCCATGGGCCTTAACGGTCACCTGAGTTAGAATATATAATGAAACAAATTAAAGACATATAAACACTATATGCTGGGCCTTGAAGTTGGTCAGTGATTTATAAATTTGGCCTTTTTAGACTATGAAGAGTATTTGCTTCCATCAAACCTGTGAACTTAGAGGTATTTTTTGAAATTTTAATCAATTTGACCCTGTTTGGTCCTGCACCTCTGTTACCCCGGGGGTCATCGAGGACGGATATGGATGTTAAAATGCTATATCTTAGGCTAATAATTCTAATGAAGTTTGACTAATTTCCTACGAAAATTGGGCAAATAATGCTCACAAATATGTTTTTCCTATATAAACTAAAGTAAACTTTTCCCCCAGGGGGTAACGTGAGACCCCAAGGTCATATAATTCACAGTTTTTATAAAACACCTGAAGACCTTTCCATCTATAATTATTTGATTCTACTATATCCAGAATTTTAGAAGATTTTTGAAGTTTTAGCCTATTTGACCCTTTTTTAGCCCCGCCCCTCTGCCCCAAGGGGGTCGGCCAGGACCAATGTGGATATGATATTAAAATGCTATCTCAGGCTAATAATTCTAACCAAGTTTGACTCATTTCCTATGAAAATTGAGCAAAAAATGCTCATTAATGTGTTTTTCCTATATAAACTATAGTAAACTTGACCCCCTCCCCAAGGGGAAACAGGAGATCCCAGGGTCATATAATTTACAATTTTTATAAACAAACTTTAAGACCTTTTCATCTATAAAGTGTATTTGATTATACCATTTCCAGAATTTTAAAAGAATATTTTTGAAGTTTTAGCCTATTTGACCTTTTTTGGCCCCGCCCCTCTGCCCCCAGGGGGTCGGCCTGGACCAATATGGATATGATATTAAAATGCTATCTCAGGCTAATAATTCTAACCAAGTTTGACTCGTTTCCAATGAAAATTGAGCAAAAAATGCTCATAAATGTGTTTTCCCTATATAAACTATAGTAAACTTGACCCCCTCCCCAAGGGGAAACAGGAGACCCCAGGGTCATATAATTCACAATTTTTGTAAAGGACCTTAAGACCTTTCTATTTATGAAAAGTATTTGTTTCTACCATTTCCAGAATTTCAGAAGAAGATTTTTGAAGTTTTAGCCTATTTGACCCTTTTTTAGCCCCGCCCCTCTGCCCCCAGGGGGTCGGCCAGAACCAATGTGGATATGATATTAAAATGCTATCTCAGGCTAATAATTCTAACCAAGTTTGACTCGTTTCCAATGAAAATTGAGCAAAAAATGCTCATAAATGTGTTTTCCCTATATAAACTATAGTAAACTTGACCCCCTCCCCAAGGGGAAACAGGAGACCCTAGGGTCATATAATTCACAATTTTTGTAAAGGACCTTAAGACCTTTCTATTTATGAAAAGTATTTGTTTCTACCATTTCCAGAATTTCAGAAGAAGATTTTTGAAGTTTAAGCCTATTTGACCCTTTTGTAGCCCCGCCCCTCTGCCCCCAGGGGGTCGGCCAGAACCAATGTGGATATGATATTAAAAATGCTATCTCAGGCTAATAATTCTAACCAAGTTTGACTCGTTTCCAATGAAAATTGAGCAAAAAATGCTCATAAATGTGTTTTCCTTATATAAACTATAGTAAACTTGACCCCCTCCCCAAGGGGAAACTATAGACTCCAGGGTCATATAATTCACAATTTTTGTAAACGACCTTAAGACCTTCCTATTTATGAAAAGTATTTGATTCTACCATTTCCAGAATTTCAGAAGAAGATTTTTGAAGTTTTAGCCTATTTGACCCCTTTTGACCCCGCCCCTAAGGCCCCTGGGGGTCAGTCATAGAAAATTTGTTAATAGGATTATATGGCCATCTCATACTAATAATTCTGACAACATTTGACTCATTTCCTATTACAAATGACCAAATAATGCGCTAAAATGTGTTTTCTCAATATAAAGTATAGTAAACTTAACCCCCTCCCCAGGGGGAAACTATAGACCCCAGGGTCATATAATTCACAATTTTTGTAAAGGACCTAAAGACCTTTCTATCTATGAAGAGTATTTGATTCTACCACATCTGTGAGTAGAGAAGAAGATTTTTGAAATTTTACTCAATTTTACCCCTTTTGGCCCCTCCCACAGCCCCCTGGGGGGTGGGGACCATGTAATTCACAATTTTGATTGGCCTTATGCCTTAGAAGGTTTATGCAAAATTTCATTGAAATTGCTTCCGCAGTTTTGGAGAAGAAATCGAAAATGTAAATTGTTTACGGACATACGACGGACGACGGACGACGCACGACGCACGACGACGGACAAAAGGCGATTAGAATAGGTCACATGAGACTTCGTCTCAGGTGACCTAAAAATGTAACGAGGAGTTCAGATTCAGAAGAATCTGACTCTGAAAAAGATATAGGACATGACATAGATGTTGAGATGGATCAGGGATTTGAGGCGGACGTAGCTACCGACAGTGACAATGACGATCACACGAACAAAAGCTATACAAGTAGTGATCAACAAATGACTATTGGCTTGGTAAATATGAAACATAGAAAATCTAAACAAGAGGCCCAGAGGGCCTGTATCGCTCACCTGGTTTGTAATGCCAAGTAATGTTTTGAATACAGGTTCATTGTTTTTTTTCTGAAGGAATCTTAATATTAACCTCTAAATCCCCTATTGGGCCCCACTTCTCCCGCCCCCAGGGGGTCAGAGCCAAAATTTATACAAGTTCTGTTCCCCTTCCCCCAAGGATGTTTATGGCCAAATTTGGTCACAACCCAAGCAAAACTCTAGGACAAGAAGTGATTTATAGGATTTACCTCTTTTTCCCCTATTGGGCCCCACCCGTCCTGTCCTCGGGGGGCCAGAGTCAAAATTTATACAAGTTCTGTTCCCCTTCCCCCAAGGATGTTTGTGGCCAAATTTGGTTACAATTCATGAAGAAACTCTAGAATGAGTTAGTCGATTTTAAAGGAGTTTCGCTGCTGTTGTGTCCCCTATTGGGGGCCGCGCCTCCTAGCCCCGGAGGGACGCGAGCCAAAATTTTAAAAAAACGAGTTTTTTGTTTTTTTCCAAAGGAGTTTTTGTGGGCAAGATTTTGGGGGTTCAATTTTTTCAAATCGGGATCTAAAAAATGAATGTAAGCGGGAATTAGGTTTTTTACTCATTTCCCCTGATTTGGGACCGGGGTCATGGCGTGGGGATTGAGGAAAATTAGTACGAAGTTGTTTTCCTTCAAGGATGTGGTGGCAATTTCGTTTACAATCGATGTTGAGCTTAGATATTAGGATTACCATATTCTATGGCTCTGCTGGAAGGCAAATTTTACAAGGTTGTTCTCCCAAGTGTGTTTTGTGGAATTTGGTTAATTCATCAGTGAATATATGAAGTAGGTTAAAGGATTTACTCTATTACTTGGACGTCTGCCGGGGGACAGAGCAATTTTTCAAGTCTGTCCGTTCGCAAGGATTTTTGTGCTAATTGGTTAATCCTGAGAATTAGTTATATGATTTAAAGGATTACTCTTATTTCCTATTGGAGCCAGATACTGCGGGGGACCAGAGCCAAAATTTATACAAGTTCTGTTCCCCTTCCCCCAAGGATGTTTGTGGTCAAATTTGGTTACAATTCATGTAGAACTCTATGACAAGTAGCGATTTAAAGGATTTACCTCTATTTCCCCTATTGGGCCCCGCCCCTCCTGCCCCCGGGGGACCAGAGCCAAAATTTATACAAGTTCTGTTGCCCTTCCCCAAAGGATGTATGTGGCCAAATTTGGTTGAAGTAGGTTTCAATCTTTGACTTATTGTATTTAATTTTTAATTTTATTGTTGTAGTTAGAGTAAATGTAGTGATACTCTGTCATTTAAGTACTGGAGGAGGTTAATGAAACCATAACCGGGAAATTGAGGGAACCTTCCATAAGCAATCCGAATCTAGTCCATTAAGGGTATCCAAAAGATAACGTGAAACAGACCATATTCCAATGAACCAGCCTATCAATCAATTAAGGGGTAGTCATAGGATGAAGCAACAATTAGGAAATCGGTGGCCTACTTGGAAAGTTGTGCTCGGTATTAATAACAATTATTTCAATTATATGTTTGGCTATTGCATGGTATTATCATGCAAAATTAAAAAAAAATGTACAAAATCTCGGCCAGTTGCACTTGTTCGACCTTGACTACCATACCATTGTCCACTACATATCATCACCTACACTTACCTGGAGGGAATTGACGATACTCGACGACCCTCAACCACGCCAGTTTGGGACGCTGCCAGGAGAGCACATCTACGCTTTGCGGCACCACCGCCGGCTTCTCATCGACAACATTGGGACATGTTACGATTTAGAGTACCCACCAGAGACCCTCCGACTTTCCAACCTGTCCGATTCCAACGATCCCTGGAATTGCTCCAACGTTTGAATGCACCAACACGGACGCCAAGTAATCGGGTCCCTACAGATAGTGGGGCTAGCATTAATGATAATGCTACGTCCACAGAAAATGTTTCAGGATCCCCCATGAGCGGGTTATTAAACCCAATATCGGATCCAACTCGATCCACAATGTAAACAATGATGTTCTTAGTAATTGTGGATATTTTGTGTTATTTAACTTTACATATTACGTTGTAACCATAACGTGCAATACAGTGCGAACATTGCGTGGCAACAATTGTTATACAAGGATGATCACTACTTCCAGCAGTGATTAATATTTATCATTAGACATAAGTTTATGTCAATATTGATTAAAACGCTTCGTGTGAACCTTATATTATTGACGCAGTGGTGTGAATTTCTTCAGTGGATTATTAACTACATACAATACAAACAATGAGTAATAATTATTAATTGATTACAACTTTGTGACAATATTGATGAAAATGTCTTCGTGTGATCCTTATGTTTATGGACGTATGAACCTTATATTTATTGACGCTGCGGTGTGAATTTCTTCAGTGGATTATTGACTATATACAATAGAAGTCGTTCCGCTTCATTGTGAATCCTGGATTATTAATTACGTGAACTATGTGAACTACATGTATGTGTATACTATGCGTGGACCTTATAAATCAATTAATTAACATACGAGGATTACTACCGCCTGTGGATTATACTACTTAAAGGCATGGGATTATGAAGTTATGGATTGTGCTAACCAAATATTTATTTTATAGACGTGAAAGTTATGAACTGTGCTAACCAAATATTTATTTTATAGACGTGGAAGTTATGAACTGTGCAAATCAATGCAATTAATAAGCATTATGCGCCTTGATTATAATTCTAGGCGTTATGCGTATTGTTTGATTTCTAAGTGATATGCTTTATAATTTGAATTAAGTGGTAAGAGAGATGAGAGGGTGTTGTTCAGGAACTCTATGTTTAACGAACCTAAAAAGCTGGGTCTTAATTGAATATTAGTAATTAGAGTAATGATTAAGCTTTTTTGTAAGTAATTGTCTGGGAACATTTGTCGATTTAACATAACTACAAATATTCCTTAAGTATGGGAGGTGTGTTACAAAAAGGTCTTAAATATGCAATAACATGTATTGACAGATAATTATAGGGGAGAGTTGTAACCAGTATATATATCATCAAGGGAGGTATAGGCATTACAGATGTAGTACACATAGAGGGAGGTCATTAGGCATAATGGGGTTCATTACAAGTCCATAGCTAATGACCAGTACACATATGCTGTAATTAGATACAATTACCTAAGTAAAGAGCCTAGACTTAGTAGTAGGAGTAAAACGCTGGTCAAGCAGTTCATACTGGACATGGGCCCAAATAAGGTAAAAGGGTTCTGGAGTCTTCTCAGAATCGTAGGAAGTTTGGGGATAAATAGAGGTGCGGGGGTTATGAGAGGCAGACGAGAGAGAGACCGGACAGAGACGAGAGAGAGACCATCAGGAAGAGTCCGGAGAATAATTTTATTTTGCAAGGAGGAAATTGGATATACCAAAGACAGTGAGAGAATGAATATTTTATAAACACTATACGATCATGAACCCAGGAATAAATTATCAACTTAACAAAAAGACCCAGAGTTATGTTTTATAACAAAGGACAAGGGAACCAACGGCTCGCTTGGAAGAGGTACACCTGCCTCTCCAAAAGTCGCCGGTATTCCGTCAAACATGGATAAATATGTATATATTTAATACTAATATATTCTTAAATAAATTTTCGATACGGAAAACACAACTTCAGACACGAAATAATATATTGACACACCTTTATTTCACTATGAACGTGGAAAATGCAGTCAGATATCCTCGCTGTCGTTATGCCTGTCCACTGAAATCTAGGTTAAATACGTTTGAGTGGATATTGTGTACCCCATACCCGGACCCGAACTGGAAACCCCATTAACACAGTGCCTGTAAACTAAAAGCTACAATATTAATGTGGTAACGGTAAAGTAAAGCATTAGAGTCTCGCCTCAAGTTAGATTCTTCAATTAATGATATGTGTATTTCAAATAAAGGTACTTCTAAGAACCTTAACCATGAAATTTAATTTATACAGAGTCTGGGTACAGAATTTCAGTGCAGTATCGGGTAAGGGCGAGTACACTAAAAAGGTACCTATCATCAATTACAATATGCCGGATTATACGAACAAGAGTCGAGTGCTGGATAAAGAAAGTGTGATTCCTCGCTTAGTTGTTGGATTGGATTAATGAAAGCATTATCGGAGATAGCCTATTTGTATTTGCAGTTTTTTCTTATCATAAATGTCCGTTAATTGGAATGTAAAATTCTCAGGACAGTCCGCTGCCTCAGCGACTGACCCACACTCAGAATCAAAAAACGAAAAGTTCGCTGAACGAACATTCTGACGTACCGGAGCGTCAAACTCATGCTCCGAATTATCACTCTCCAAAACGAAAGCGGAAGCAGCATTACATGCGTTTCCGGAGGACTGCGCCTGCGCAAAGTCCCGCTGACCTATCGCAGCCGTAAGACTATTAATAGCAGTTAATTTAGCTGACATCTGTTCTCTACATTTTCAGCCTTTTTTTAACCCGTTTTACGCTCAGCGAGCTTAGGGATTTTGTAAACGGATGAAAGTCTCCCGGTAGAGCCCTTCCGTTTTTGAGTCTTGCCACCTGCAGTCTTATTTCGAGTATTTTGAGCCGGCGGCTCGGTATCGTCCACCACATTGACGTTAGCAAAGACATGGGCACCCGCGGAGCCCTGTGGTGAAATATCCTCATCGAGGACATGGATATTATTGTTAGAAATTGACAATGAGTCGTGGTGGTCGGAGTCCATGACTAAAAGACCACAAGAAAAAGGACGACAAACACACCTGAAACAAACAAACACAACGTAAACACCACGAAAAATAATAGCATGCTACCGCAGTATCAAATAAGAACGAACAAGAGATCCCAGAGGGATGTTGGCGCCCACCAAAAAATGATCAATGTCTGACAATGGAAAGAGGCATCTTTTCCCTGCTTTTCAAACTTTTTCAAACACACTACATATAAAATTTGAGACAGATCGCTATAGTACTTTCTAAGAAATAGTGGTAACAAACTTCAACAATGAAATCTAAGATGGCGGCTGGTTGCCTATCTTGTTTACCGATCAGTCCCGAAAGGCATTATGCGTCAGTCCTAAAAGGTACTATGCACAACTAGGGTACAAGGGGAACCTACATATGAAATTTGAGAAAGATCCCTTCAGTACATTCTGAGAAATAGCGATAACAAACTTTAACTATCAAAATCCGAGATGGCCGTCAGTCGGTCATCTTGTTTACCGATCGGTCCCAAAATACAATATGCACAACTAGGATCCTAGGGGAACCTGTATATAAAAATTGAGAAAGATCCCTTCAGCACTTTTTGAGAAATAGTGGTAACAAACTTTAACTATCAAAATCCAAGATGGTCGCCTGTTGGCCGTCTTGTTCACCGATCGGTCCCAAAATGCAATATGCACAACTAGGGTCCTAGGGGAACCTGTATATGAAATTTGAGAAAGATCCCATCAGTGCTTTTTGAGAAATAGCGGTAACAAACTTTAACTATCAAAATCCAAGATGGCAGCCTGTCGGCCATCTTGTTCACCGATCGGTCCCAAAATGCAATATGCACAACTAGGGCCCTAGGGGAACCTGTATATGAAATTTGAGAAAGATCCCTTCAGCATTTTTTGAGAAATAGCTGTAACAAACTTTAACTATCAAAATCCAAGATGGCCGCCTGTCGGCCATCTTGTTCACCGATCGGTCCCAAAATGCAATATGCACAACTAGGGTCCTAGGGGAACCTACATATGAAACTTGAAAAAGATCCCTTTAGCACTTTCTGAGAAATAGCGGTAACAAGAATTGTTAACGGACGGAAGGACGGAAGGACGGACGGACCACGGACCACGGACGAAAGGCGATTTGAATAGCCCACCATCTGATGATAGTGGGCTAATAAAAACTGGCTCGCGAGGCATAAAAAACCACAAACACTTACCAATAACCCGAACTGGGAACACGTGTGGTCTGTCGTGCAGCTCAAAGCGAAAAGATGGGTTTTTCAGGAGATTCGCATGTAGGTAGACTGGCTTATTTACATATAAATAGTTTCTCTTTAAAACGAGGCAAGGTTAGTGCGCAGGAGCGGATGTTTTCTCAACCCCCGAAAGCCGAAGAAGAATACGGTATATAGTCATATTGTACCCACACCCGGCACCCTTATTAGGAAAATACGGTATATAGTCATATTGTACCCGCACCCGGCACCCTTATTAGCCCACCATCATAAGATGGTGGGCTATTCAAATCGCCCTGCGTCCGTGGTCCGTCGTCCGCCGTCCGTCGTCCGGCCGTAAACAATGCTTGTTATCACTATTTCTTAAAAACTGCTGCAGGGATTTTGTTCAAACTTCACATGGAGGGTCCCCTTGGTCCATATTTGTGCCATACAGATTTTGAGGCTGATCGGAAAAACAGGATGGCCGCCAGGCAGCCATCTTTGATTTTGGCAGTTGAAGTTTGTTATCGATATTTCTTGAGAACTGCTGAAGGGATTTTGTTCAAACTTCACATGGAGGGCACCCTTGGTCTCTATTTGTGTCATACAGATTCTGAGGCTGTCGGAAAAACAAGATGGCCGCCAGGCAGCCATCTTTGATTTTGGCAGTTGAAGTTTGTAATCGATATTTCTTGAGAACCACTGAAGGGATTTTGTTCAAACTTCACATGGAGGTTACCCTTGGTCCCTATTTGTGCCATACAGATTTTGAGGCTGATAGGAAAAACAAGATGGCCGCCAGGCGGCCATCTTGGGTTTTGATAGTTAAGGTTTAATATCCCTATTTCTCAAAAGGTGCTGAAGGGATCTTTCGCAAATTTAATATGTAGGTTCACCTAGGGCCCTTGTTGTGCATATTGCATTTTTGGACCAATCGGTGAACAAGATGGCCGCCAGGCCGCCATCTTGGATTTTGATAGTTAAAGTTTGTTATGGCTATTTCTCAGATAGTACTGAAGGGATCTGCCTCAAATTTCATATGTAGGTTCCCCTAGGGACCTAGTTGTGCATATTGCATTTTGGGACCGAACGGTCAACAAGATGGCCGCCGGGCAGCCATCTTGGATTTTGTTATTCAAAGTTTGCATATAGCATTTTTGGACCAATCGGTGAACAAGATGGCCGCCAGGCCGCCATCTTGGATTTTGATAGTTAAAGTTTGTTATGGCTATTTCTCAGATAATACTGAAGGGATCTGCCTCAAATTTCATATGTAGGTTCCCCTAGGGACCTAGTTGTGCATATTGCATTTTGGGACCGAACGGTCAACAAGATGGCCGCCGGGCAGCCATCTTGGATTTTGTTATTCAAAGTTTGTTATCACTATTTCTCAGAAAGTACTGAAGGGATCTGTCTCAAAATTCATATGTAGGTTCCCCTAGGGCCCTAGTTGTGCATATTGTGATTTGGGACCGGTCGGTCAACAAAATTGCTGCCAGGCAGCCATCTTGGATTTTTATATTCAAAGTTTGTTATCGCTATTTCTCAGAAAGTATTGAATGGATCTTTCTCAAATTTCACATGTAGGTTCCGATCCCCTAGGGCCCTATAGCTGGTTGTGCATATTGTAATTTGGGACCGATTGATCAACAAGATGGCCGCCAAGGAGTCATCTTGGATTTTGACAGTTGAAGTTTGTTACCGCTATTTCTCAAAAGGTACTGAAGCGATCTGTCTCAAATTTTATATGTAGTATGAATTTGAAAAAGTTTAAAAAGTGGAGAAAAGATCCATCTTTCCTTTGTCAGATATAGATCATTCTTTGGTGGGCGCCAAGATCCCTCTGGGATCTCCTGTTAGGAAAATACGGTATATAGTCATATTGTACCCGCACCTGGCACCCTTATGAAAATACGGTATATAGTCATATTGTAAAGATCTATAATGTTTATATGGACCAGTATGCTAAAGCTATTTACCATATTTTTGTACATATAAAATGTATACATTCTATTCCCAAATAAACCAAATGACAATGTTCTAATGTTTAAATAAACAAAAATGTTTGATAAAGATCCACTTTCTTTTGGTTTCTCTTGCTTATCCCGCCTCAGACAAGAATCTTGTATTCCTATTGGTTAAAATGAAGTCACGTGATATCCAATATATAGTCGTATTAGGTTAGTAGAAATAGTATTATGTTTGGACGATAGAGTTATCGTTCTTTGCCCCTAACGTCATTAGCAACAAGATGGCGGTCAAGTAACGCTTGACGGCAATCAAAAAATGATATGGAGACAAAATGTTTGAATGATTGCGCTGATGACCACTTTCAAAGCAAACCGAAATCGGCAACACTTATTTAGGATTATTTAACTGAGATGGACCATGACAACGCATTCGAGTCTTCAATGAGGTGAAAATTGTTTAAGTTTGAGTCGTTTTGGTTTCCATACATAATGCATTTTGCAGTTTCTTCATTGAAAGGATCTTCGACGGGATAAATTCGTTACACAGTTTGTTAGTGACCTAATACAGAAAAAATATTAAGTCTAAAATAAACATGTATCGGGCTCGGCGATACAATTTTATTTTAGGCCTAATATTTTTCCGTATTAGGTCACTAACAAACTGTAACTAATGATATTCTCATAGCGGGGATTGTGTTTTTTAGCTCACCTGGCCCGAAGGGCCGGTGAGCTTATGTCATGGCGCGGCGTCCGTCGTCCGTCGTCCGTCCGTCCGTCCATCCGTTAACATTTCCTTTAAATCGCTACTAGTCATAGAGATCTGGATGGATTGTAACCAAATTTGGTCACAAACATCCTTGGGGGAGGGGGAACAGAACTTGTATAAATTTTGGCTCTGACACCCCGGGGGCAGGAAGGGCGGGGCCAAATAAGTGAAATAGAGGTAAATCCTATAAATCGCTACTTGTCCTAGAGTTCTGCATGGATTGTAACCAAATTTGGCCAGAAACATCCTTGGGGGAAGGGGAACAGAACTTGTATAAATTTTGGCTCTGATCCCTCAGGAGCAGGAGGGGCGGGGCCAAATAAGGGAAATAGAGGTAAATCCTTTAAATCGCTACTTGTCATAGAGTTCTGCATGGATTGTAACCAAGTTTGGCCACAAACATCCTTGGGGGAAGGGGAACAGAACTTGTATAAATTTTGGCTCTGGTTCCCTGGGGGCAGGAGGGGCGGGGCACAATACAGGAAATAGAGTTAAATCCTATAAATTGCTACTAGTCATAGAGTTCTGCATGGATTGTAACCAAATTTGGCCAGAAACATCCTTGGGGAAGGGGAACAGAACTTGTATAAATTTTGGCTCTGACCCCCCGGGGGGTCGGAGGGGCGGGGCCAAATAAGGGAAATAGAGGTAAATCCTATAAATCGCTACTTGTCCTAGAGTTCTGCATGGATTGTAACCAAGTTTGGCCACAAACATCCTTGGGGGAAGGGGAACAGAACTTGTATAAATTTTGGCTCTGGTTCCCTGGGGGCAGGAGGGGCGGGGCACAATACAGGAAATAGAGGTAAATCCTATAAATTGCTACTAGTCATAGAGTTCTGCATGGATTGTAACTAAATTTGGCCAGAAACATCCTTGTGGGAAGGGGAACAGAACTTGTATAAATTTTGGCTCTGACCCCCCGGGGGCCGGAGGGGCGGGGCCCAATAGGGGAAATAAAGGTAAATTCTATAAATCACTATTTGTCCTAGAGTTCTGCATGTATTGTAACCAAATTTGGCCACAAACATCCTTGGGGGAAGGGGAACAGAACTTGTATAAATTTTGGCTCTGACACCCCGGGGGCAGGAGGGGCGGGGCCAAATAAGGGAAATAGAGGTAAATCCTATAAATCGCTCTTTGTCCTAGAGTTCTGCATTGATTGTAACCAAATTTGACCAGAAACATCCTTGGGGGAAGGGGAACAGAACTTGTATAAATTTTGGCTCTGACCCCCCGGGAGCAGGAGGGGCGGGGCCCAATAGGGGAAATAAAGGTATATCCTATAAATCACTACTTGTCCTAGAGTTCTGCATGGAATGTAACCAAATTTGGCCACAAACATCCTTGGGGAAGGGGAACAGAACTTTGTATAAATTTTGGCTCTGGTCCCCTGGGGGCAGGAGGGGCGGGTCCAATGGGACAAGAGGCCCATGGGCCTTAACGGTCATCTGACTCATGGCACAGTATAAAGTATTGGTTAACGATTAATTTAAACAATACAAGGAACTCCTCAGCTGAATATGTAAGTTTCTTAAAACAGGAAGTGGGCCAGCAGCCATCTTGGAATACCAAAATCTTTACGACAATGTTTGCATGTTGTTCGGCATCAATTAAAACCCCTATAGACCAATTTTCATTGAGATCGGAGACTGAAACCTTAAAACAGGAAGTGGGTCAACGGCCATCTTGGAATACCAAAATCTTTACGAAAATGTTTGCATGTTGTTCGGCATCAATTAAAACCCCTCTAGACCAATTTTCATTGAGATCGGAGACTGAAACCTTAAAACAGGAAGTGGGCCAGTGGCCATCTTGGAATACCAAAATCTTTACGAAAATGTTTGCATGTTGTTCGGCATCAATTAAAACCCCCTATAGAACAATTTTCATTGAGATCGGAGACTGAAACCTTAAAACAGGAAGTGGGCCAGCTAAAATTAAGAAAATTTGCCCTTTGGGGCCCACCCCTCAGTTCCTAGGGTTCAGACCAGACTCATTTATAATATGATTGTCCTTCCCCAAGGATGTTTCACACCAGATATGGATGAAATCCATCCAAGGATGAAGGAGGAGAAGGATTTTAAAGCTAAAATTAAGAAAATTTCCCCATTTGGGGCCCAACCTCTCAGCCCCTAGGGGTCGGACCAGGCTCATTTATATAAAATATGATTTTCCGTCCCCAATGATGTTTCACATCAAATATGGATGAAATCCATCAAAGAATGAAGGAGGAGTAGGATTTTAAAGCTAAAATTAAGAAAATTTGCCCATTTGGGGCCCCACCCCTCAGCCCCTACGGGTTGGATCAGGCTCATTTACATCAAATATGATTATCCTTCCCCAATAATGTTTTACACTAAATATAGATGAAATCCATCCGAGGATGAAGGAGGAGTAGGATTTAAAAGCTAAAATTAAGAAAATTTGCCCTTTGGGGGCCCCATCCTCAGCCCCTAGGGGTTAGATCACGCTCATTTATATAAAATATGATTGTCCGTCCCCAATGATGTTTCACACCAAATATGGATGAAATCCATCCAAGGATGAAGGAGGAGTAGGATTTTAAAGCAAAAATTAAGAAAATTTGTCTTTTTGGGGCCCCACCCCTCAGCCCCTAGGGGTCGGACCAGGCTCATTCATATAAAATATGATTGTCCGTCCCAAATGATGTTTCACACCAAATATGGATGAAATCCATCCAAGGATGAGGAGTAGTAGGTTTTTAAAGCTTAAAATAAGAAAATTTGCCCTTTTTGGGCCCCATCCCTCAGCCCCTAGGGGTCGGACCAAGCTCATTTATATTAAATACGATTGTCCTTCCCCAATAATGTTTCACACCAAATATGGATGACATCCGCTTAGCGGTTAAGGAGGAGTAGCGTTTTAAAGGAAAAAGTTTAAGCACGACGGACGGTGCACGGCGGACGGCGGACGACGACGGACAAATCACGATGACTATATATAGGTCATCCTGACCCTTCGGGTCAGATGACCTAAAAATAGAGGTACAGTTGGTAGTAGACTAAAGGTTACACCCTTGTGCACACGGAGTGCACTACGTTTAGACTACAGGTAGACACGGAGTGCAGGAGGTTTAGACTACAGGTAGACACGGAGTGCACGAGGTTTAGACTACAGGTAGACACGGAGTGCACAAGATTTAGACTACAGGTAGACACGGAGTGCACTACGTGTGAACACGGTGTCCACTACAGGTGGACATCGTGTCCAGGTACATTGAGACATAGACAGACAAGGTGATGTGTTACAGTTAGGGATCGGGGAAGAATAAGTTCTTCAATTTGAAATAATACATTATTATAATTTTTAAGTGTTTATTTTTTTTTTAAATTACAACATCTACAATTTAATCTAAAGTATATATAACTATATAATACGATATTTTTTTAGTATACATGATTAAAATTTTTTCACTGCAAAAGTAATAAAGATTAATTTATATTCATTAAAGATGCTCCACCGCTGACAAATGGTATTTTTTCACTACTAAAAACAGAAGCAGACGATTTAGTATTTTTCTTCAGTTACAAATGTTACTTATAATTACTTTACACCATTACCAACATTGAAAAGTTTGAGCTGTTATCTTTACTTCAGGTTAAAAATTTATATAAAAAAGGCAACTAATTGCATCCCGAAAAAATTCCGTACCACTATATCCTATATGGAATGTTGTACGGGATGTGCATGCACTAAAGACACAATAAATTATTTTATCTTATTTTTTGTGTTAATTAGACTATTATATACACGATTAAACACCAATTATTGTTCAAATGATGAATATCATTTATGCTCTATCGGCGGTGGAGCATCTTTAAGTATATGTCTATTTAATTTTATATCAGTAGCTTCCATTTCATATCTTAAATTGTCTATATTACGTTTTCAAAAGTCAATGTTTTATGGGTAAATTGTATGAAATATATATATATATATATATGTATATAATTTTTCACAAGTCAAAAAAAAACTTTGAATTGCAGCAAAAACCAGTCCAAATGTGCTTTTGAGACATTTTTTCTTCTATAATAAGCTATCAGTAATACAATCATATACCGGGTAATACATAGCTTTTAAATAAAAAGATTTGGTGCCTATCAATCAGTTGTCTAGCGATACCCTTGTAGGTCGCCTTTCATTAAAACATATACACTTTTATAATATGTTTCTTGCTATTTTAAGTTCTAAAAGTATTGTACGTAAAAATAGCTTAATTGCATATTCTTTATTAAAAACTGAACGTCTTTAAAAGATCATGCAGAATTAAATCCGCTTCAAACTATATGACGTCCTCCACTAATTGGTGGCTAGTCTACCTACAAGTACCCAATTCAGCTTGTTCTGATTCTAAATTACCGGTAAACACAATATGTTTCTGATCCCAACCCCGCAAGTTATCTTGACCGTATATTGCGTCATGGTCCAATAATTATAACTTGTCAAGCATACAGGTAAGCCACAGTATCCAGCTATACAGGTGCCTAAAGGTGACCATCGAAAGATGGCCAAAGGGCAGAATCGTTGCCTTCTGTGTTTGCACGGCTTTATGAGAATGGGGGCAGTATCTTTATATAATATGTGATTTTAGAATTGTTTCTATGGAAGTTTGTTAAGACAAACAAATATACTTTACCGTTTAAAAATCATATAGGTTCATGAGTTTGAAACACATAAGTACCATTCTTATTAGATACATGTACATGCTTGTTGTAGGGCCTGGGTGAACATGTTCCCGGGGGGGGCAATTATTGTCATGACAGGCAGCTTTGAAGTGGAGCTGACGGGAGCTGTACAATGCGTAAATCAAGCATGTCTGTCACAACCTTGAATTTACCAATAATACATCTACATGTATATATTATAATCAAAATTAATTTAGATTAGGTACTTATTCAACATTGCAGTAATATGGTATTTTATATACATAGTCATGATAATCAGGTTTCTGAAATATGTAAAAAAAACCAGTGTTAAAAAATAATGAAAAGATATTGGATGAAACATGATATTCCAATAATATTGATATAAATGTTTTAGTTAATTATACACTTGGCATTTAGATTATTTTTAATTTTAATATATGAAGCTTCATTATCAAATAAATTAAAATAAACTACCAGTTAAAACACATATCCCTATTGACTAGCATTGTTGTATAACTGTACGTATTTGTTTGACGAGTACAATGTATGTATGTAGAGAGGCTGCCACCTAAGTACAGCATGCTATAAATGGACCTCCTGGGGTTGGGATAAGGTACTACATGTATATGCAGGTGTTGTTAGTCTGGGATACACTTGACTGAACATCTTGAAGGGTGCCCAAAGAAGGCCCCTGGCCCCACTCTGACCAATGTTAGGTAATTTAGATTATCATGCCCGTGTGGTTGATGGAACAGTATGAAGTCCAAGTGACCATGGCAACTGCAGTCCTAGCCTAGGGGTTTATCTTAGGCTAGGAGGCAGGCAAATTCTAAGTGTACAATATACTACATGTATGGATCATACATTGTTATCACGTAACTCAAATTCAGAATCTAATCAACAACTATGAATCTACAGTTTAAATGGGTAGAAGTTGGATTTTTTCTGATTCTGTCTGTTTGATTTGTTATCAGGCATGTGACCTACATTTTAGCGATCGGTCCTCTGAACAGTGTTGATGCTCACGAGCAGCCAGATGTCCAATACTAAATTTTTGCTTTCTTAAGCCAGTGCTTACAGGTTCCTCAATCGGTTGATACAATAAAATGTAATTTCTAATGCCGATTATTAACGTCTATGGACGATTTCTCATTTTTCCAATGCTTTGCAACGCGCCAGGTTCCATGTAGCAAATTTATACGTATTATACATTTGACAGGATTAAAACTATTTCGCACACCTTGCCGTTTAGAAAACTATATTCCATACATTCATAGTTAAACATTTTATAAATAATTTAATTTGTTTATGTTTATATATCCTTGCTTTTATTATGCCCATCAATATATTCTTTTTAATCAAAATATTTTGCCGATCAAAATATCTCTTTGGCGACGGTTTGCTTACACTGAAAATCTTACTCCACGCAAGGTTCATCACTTTATGCGTTCGAAAAAGAATTTCATCTTTAAACTACATATCATTAGCTAAGAAAAATAGTTTTTACTGAGAAAATGCGGACTTGAACTATCCATTGATGAGACATACATGTAACCAGAACGTGGTTTACCGTACGCAGTTAATTTGCTTTTATAACTTCTAATTTATAAACGTCCTTATCTATAAATTGTATGATAATGTATATTGATACAATTTACTTCATATGTATCTATTCAAATAAACATTACAGTACGAATGATTTCCAGAAATTAACGGTAATTTTTATTTTGCAAAAAATATTATGTTTCTGATCGCAATAAATATTTCTATCTGTCAAAGTCCATATAGACTGCAGAATAAATACATATTTTCTCATATCTCTGTGGCACATCATTTAGTCTATCTGTGGTCTGGATGTAGTGGACACCGTGTTCACACGTAGTGCACTCCGTGTCTACCTGTAGTCTAAATCTTGTGCACTCCGTGTCTACCTGTAGTCTAAACCTCGTGCACTCCGTGTCTACCTGTAGTCTAAACCTCGTGCACTCCGTGTCCACTCGTAGTTCACACCGTGTGCACAATGTGTAACCTTTAGTCTACTACCAACTGTAAATCCTTTAAATCGCTACTAGTCATAGAGTTCTGCATGGATTGTAACCAAATTTGGCCAGAAACATCCTTGGGGGGAAGGGGGACAGAACTTGTATAAATTTTGGCTCTGACTCCCCGGGGGCAGGAGGGGCGGGGCCCAATAGGGGAAATAGAGGTAAATCCTTTAAATCACTACTTGTCCTAGAGTTCTGCATGGATTGTAACCAAATTTGGCAAGAAACATCCTTGAGGGAAGGGGGACAGAACTTGTATAAATTTTGGCTCTGACACCCCGGGGGCAGGAGGGGCGGGGCCCAATAGGGGAAATAGAGGTAAATCCTTTAAATCGCTACTAGTCATAGAGTTCTACATGGATTGTAACCAAATTTGGCCAGAAATATCCTTGGGAGAATAAGAACTGAGTTTGTATAAATTTTGGCTCTGGTCCCCGGGGCAGGAGGAGCGGGGCCCAATAGGGGAATTATAGGTAAATTCTATAAATCGCTACTTAATTGTCCTAGAGTCCTGTATGGATTGTAACTAAATTTTGCCACAAACATCCTTGGGCGTAGGAGAACAGAACTTGTATAAATTTTGGCTCTGACCCTCAGGGGGCAGGAGGGGGGGGGGCCAATAGGGGAAATAGAGGTAAATTTTATAAATCGTTACTTGTCCTCGAGTTCTGCATGGATTGTAACCAAATTTGGCCACAAACATCCTTGGGGGAAAGGGACCAAAACTTGTATAAATTTTGGCTCTGATCCCCCGGGGGCAGGAGGGGTGGGGCCCAATAGGGGAAATAGAGATGGATCCTTTAAATCGCTACTTGTCCTAGAGTTCTGCATGGATTGTAACCAAATTTGGCCACAAACATCCTTAGGGGAAGGGGAACAGAACTTGTATAAACTTTGGCTCTGACACCCCGGGGGCAGGAGAGGTGGGGCCCAATAGGGGATTTAGAGGTTAATATTAAAATTCTTTCAGAAAAGAAACAATGAACCTCTTGTTTTAATTCATTATGATATATGTAACATTTCATAAGCAATAGCCAAAAATTTATTTCATGATAATGTTGTATATATCTGTCATACCAAATATAAAGAATCTTAGGTCTCTTTCCCAAATCACACCAGGTTTGCTTTCTTAGTTTTCTGTAAGTAAAAACCAAAAGGTTCTAACGACATTACAATGCCAATGTAAAATAGTTTCTGTTCCATCTGTACAAATTTGCATTTCAACAATTTAGAATTGGTAATTGTAATTCTCTATGTATAACCTTGAATTGAAACAACATTAAAAGATTTCAAAGACTCTTCATTGATATCAGTATATCAGTATTAATTGCTTCTCGAGCGTCATTATCTTTGTTAATTTATGGGTTTTTAGGTCATCTGACCTATTGTCATCATGTTTTGTCCGTCGTCGTGCGCCGTCCGCCGTGCGTCGTGCGTAAGACTATTTATACAAAAGCCTATTCCTCCTTAACTCTTGAGTGGATTACATCCATATTTGGTGTGAAACATCATTGGGGAAGGACAATCATATTTTATATAAATGAGCCTGGTCCGAACCCTAGGGGCTGAGGGGTGGGGCCCCAAAAGGGCAAATTTTCTTATTTTAAGCTTTAAATTCCTACTCCTCCTTCATCCTTTGATTGATTTCATCCATATTTGGTGTGAAACATCATTGGGAAAGGACAATCATATTTTATATAAATGAGCCTGGTCCAACCCCTAGGGGCTGAGGGGTGGGGCCCCAATAGGGCAAATTTTCTTATTTTAAGCTTTAAAATCCTACTCCTCCTTCATCCTTGGATGGATATCATCCATATTTGGTATGATACATCATTGGGGAAAGACAATAATTTTTTTGATATAAATGAGTTACGTGATTCCGCTAGGGGTGAGGAGCGGGGCCCCAAAAGGGCAAATTTTCTTTATTTAAGCTTTGAAATCTTACTCCTCCTTCATCCTAGGATGGATTTCATCCATATTTGGTATGATACATCATTGGGGAAAACAATCATATTTTATGTAAATAAGCCTGGTCCGACCCCTAGGGGCAGAGGTGCAGGGTCCCAAAAGGGCAAATTTTCTTAATTAAAGCTTTAAAATCTTACTCCTCCTTCATCCTTGGATGAATTTTACCCATATTTGGTGTGAAACATCATTTGGGAAGGACAATTATATTTTATATGAACGAGTTAGGTCTGACCCCTGGGGACAGAGGGGTGGGGCTCAGAAGGGGGAACTTCAATGAAATTTATCTTTCAAATCCTACTCCTCCTTAACTCTTGAGTGGCTTTTTTCCATATTTGGTGTAAAACATCATTAGGGAAGGAGAATCATATTTTATATTTTGCTGAAGATTTTTGTTATCCAAGATGGCCGCTGGCCCACTTCCTGTTTTCAGGTTTCGGTCTCTGATCTCAACGAAAATTGATCTATAGGGGTTTTAAGGGATGGCGAACAACATGCAAACATATTCGTAAAGATTTTGGTATTCCAAAATGGCCGCTGGCCCACTTCCTGTTTTCAGGTTTCGGTCTCTGATCTCAACGAAAATTGATCTATAGGGGTTTCAAGGGATCTTCTCCTCGTTGTTGTGATTCTAGCCACCTCATTCGAGAAGATTTGTGGTTGATATCATCCATATTTAGTGTGAAACATCATTAGGGGAAGGGACAGTTATATTTTATATAAATGAGGCCTGGTCCGACCCCTAGGGGTCAGAGGAGAGGGGCAGGCAAAGGGCAAATTTTCTAAATTTTAGCTTTTAAAATCCTACTCCTCCTTCATCCTTGGATGGATTTCATCCCATATTGAGTGTGAAACATGATTGGGAAAGACAATCATATTTTTATAAATGAGCTTGGTCAACCTAGGGGCTGAGGGGTGGGCCCCAAAAGTGCAAATTTTCTTTATTTAAGCTTTAAAATCCTACTCCTCCTTCATCCTTGGGTTGATTTCATCCATATTTATATGAAACATCCTTAGGAAGGGCAATCATATTTTTATATAAATGAGCCGATCCGACCCTAGGGCGTCCAGGGGCGGAGCCCCAATAGGCAAATTTTCTTATTTAGCTTTAAATCCTATCTCCTTCATCCTTGGGTTTGTTTCATCGATATTTAGTATGAAACATCATTAGGAAAGGACAATCATATTTTATTATAAGTGAGCCGATCCGACCCCTAGGGTCAGTCAGGGGCAGGGCCCCAATAGGGGCAAATTTTCTTTAATTTTAGCTTTAAAAATCCTACTCCTCCTTCATCCTTAGATATATTTCATCAATTTTTAGCTCACCTGGCCCGAAGGGCCGGTGAGCTTATGTCATGGCGCGCGTCCGTCCTCCGTCCGTAATTCGTCGTCCGTTCTGTCCTGTCAACATTTCCTTTAAATCGCTACTAGTCATAAGAGTTCTGCATGGTTTAAACCAAATTTGCCAAGAACATCCTTGTTGGGGAGGGGAACAGACATTGTATAAATTTTTGGCTCTGACCCCCGGGGACAGGAGGGCGGGGCCCAATAGGGGAAATTGAGGGTAAATCCTATAAATCGCTACTTGTCCTAGAGTTCTGCATGGATTGTAACCAAATTTGGTCAAGAAAACATCCTTGGGGAAGGGGATCAGAACTTGTATAAATTTTGCTCTGACCCCAGGACAGAGGGGCGGGCCCAATAGGGGGAATTAAGGTAAATCCTATAAATCGCTACTTGTCCTAGAGTTCTGCATGGATTGTAACCCAATTTGGCCAGAAACATCCTTGGGGAAGGGGATAGAACTTGTATAAGTTTTGGCTCTGACCCCCCGGGGGACAGGAGGGCGGGCCCAATTAGGGGAATTGAGGTAATCTTCATAAATCGCTACTTGTCCTAGAGTTCTGCATGGATTGTAACCAAATTTGGCAGAAACATCCTTGGGGGAAGGGAACAGAACTTGTATAAATTTTGCTCTGACCCCCAAGACAGGAGGGGCGGGGCCCAATAGGGGAAATAAGGTAAATCCTATAAATCGCTACTTGTCCTAGAGTTCTGCATGGATTGAAACCAAATTTGGCCAGAACATCCTTGGGGAAGGGGAACAGAACTTGTATAATTTTGGCTTCGACCCCCGGGGCAGGAGGGGCGGGGGCCCAATAGGGGAAATGAGGTTAATCCTATAAATCGCTACTTGTCCTAGAGTTCTGCATGGATTGTAACCAAATTTGCCACAAACATCCTTGGAGGAAGAGGAACAGAAATTTGTATAAATTTTGGCTCTGACCCCCGGGGACGGAGGGGCGGGCCAATAAGGGAAATTTAGGTAAATCCTATAAATCGCTACTTGTCCTAGAGTTCTACATGGATTGTAACCAAATTTGGCAGAAACATCCTTGGGGGAAGGGGAACAGAAACTTGTTATAAATTTTGGCTCTGACCCCCGGGGACAGGAAGGAGCGGGGCCCAATAGGGGAAATAGAGGTAAATCCTTATAATCGCTACTTGTCCTAGAGTTTTGCATAGATTGTAACCAAATTTGGCCAAAACATCCTAGGAGGAAGGGGAACAGAACTTGTATAAATTTTTGCTCTGACCCCAAGGACAGGAAGGGGCGGGGCCAATTAGGGAAAACTAAGGTT
>SAYR01062850.1:1108526-1225468 GCA_004382745.1 Argopecten irradians irradians | reverse complement strand
CATTTGGGAAGGACAATTATATTTTATATGAACGAGTTAGGTCTGACCCCTGGGGACAGAGGGGTGGGGCTCAGAAGGGGGAACTTCAATGAAATTTATCTTTCAAATCCTACTCCTCCTTAACTCTTGAGTGGCTTTTTTCCATATTTGGTGTAAAACATCATTAGGGAAGGAGAATCATATTTTATATTTTGCTGAAGATTTTTGTTATCCAAGATGGCCGCTGGCCCACTTCCTGTTTTCAGGTTTCGGTCTCTGATCTCAACGAAAATTGATCTATAGGGGTTTCAAGGGATGGCAAACAGCATGCAAACATGGGGGTCCAAAATGGGAGCTTTGCTGAAATTTGGCTTTAAAATCTTACTCCGCCTTAATCCTTGAATGGGTTACAACTATAAATGGATGAATGGCTACCAAGTTTGTTCAACAAATGACCTTTACCTATTTCAGAAACTAAATATTCAACAAAGGAGTTCCTTGTATTGCTTATATTAATTAATTATTAACCACTACTTTATACTCTGACTTTGTTGTTTTGTGCCATGAGTCAGATGACTGTTAAGGCCCATGGGTCTCTTGTTTGGATATACTTTTAATGAAAGTACAATAGAAAAATTTAGTGACTTCATTTTTAGTGTTAAGATAATTTATACTGAATAGTAGATATATATATATATTAGTAATAGTATTATTTAGTATTTCTTTCCAATTTCTGGGTATATTGGCATTGAGGACTCCATAATATTCTATAAAATTGACCTTTATATTGTATCTACTCATAAAAAAATTAAAAAATACATCTTTTTTGCACCATCTCCCATAAATAAAACTCTAATGGTCTCTTTTAATGAAATTATTGTGAAAAATAGGCTGCTATCATTTCTTCTAGGGTTGTGGGTGATATATTTTCTTGGAGGGAAGCCCAAGCTACAAAAACTTCTTTCCAAAAAGTATTGAATTTTTCTGATAACTTTATTAATCCCTCCTTTGTTAGTTTTATCTCCTCCAACAACATTCTAATTTGTCTAAAAGTTAAGTCTTCCATGCCAAATTGTTTAGGGGATCAACAATTTTCTTTATCCAACACATCTTTAGAGCATGGCAGGAAGTCAAAATATGCGGTAGGCGTAAACCTTCATTACTGTAATCATTGTAAATAATGTTCCTCTTTATTTTATCTGGCCTTCCATCCTACAAGAAATTTAAAGATTTTTTGTAATTTTTTAGGATGAGGAACAACCTGTTTATATGAGGCTTCCGACTTGAATAAACCGGAAAATTCTGTTACATGGTATGTCTTTACATTCAGAGGTTTATTGAAAGCACATGTTTCCATTGCAAAAATTTGGCATCATATCACAGTTTACTATTATGTTGTACTCATTGACAGTGACAGACTATTTCTTGTTTGTTATGTACACTTGTTTTATCAACTTAAGTCTCACTCTATACAGACATTTAACTCTAATCCTAATTCTTTCTATAGAATAATAAATGAATTTGGTAATGCTCATTTTTTTTTCTCATATTAACCCAAACTATTTTGGAAAGCTAACCATATTAAAATAATGAATTTAGCACATCACAGCACTTTACATGCCAGTTTTCACAATTTTTTTAATGTAAATGTTTAGGAAAATGAGAAATATAAATACATTATTGGTAACATTAACACTTTTAGGTCACCTGAGACAAAGTCCTAAATGACCTATTCTAATCGCCTTTTGTCCGTCCTCGTCCGTCATGCGTCGTATGTCTGTAAACAATTTACCTTTTTTACTTCATCAAAACTGCTGAAGCAATTTCAATGAAATTTTGTACAAACCTTCCAAGGTATAAGGCCAATCAAAAGTGTAAATTATATGGTCCCTACACCAAGGGGGTTATGGGAGGGGCCAATAGGGGTAAAATTGACTAAACTTAAAAACAAATATTCTTCTCTAATCATAGATGTGGTAGAATTAAATACTCTTCATATGTCTTTGTTTCATTCTATATCCGAACTTAGATTAATTATCAAGTAAGATAACCCTAAAGCGTCAAGTGGGCACTAAAGAAAATTGGAGAGACGATATTGGGATAGTTTAATGACATGTTCTAGATAAAACATGAGAGAAAATTATATATACGTGGACAGTTACTGCATGCTCACAGTCACTATATACTTGTGTTGGATAACAAATACTGTAATAAGGATTGATACAGATTTTGATGAAATCTGATGATTTGTATTTAATGGAATATTGTTTCTAATATTGAACTTTTTTCTTCTTTTCAGTCATCTCGAAAGCCCCTAGGAAACAAAAATTTCAATAGATGGCATGTATATATATTAAAAAAATGAAAACTGACCAAATTAGTGGAGGTTTTTTTTGTATAACCTGTTACACAATGATGATATATAGGTAACATCACTAAGCAGTGTTGGGGGTCGTCCAGAAATAGTTCTTCATGCAATATCCTTAAAGGCCACTACCTTTCCGAAACAAAAAATATGTTAACAGTGAAAATCAATTTTTGCTGTTTTGCTGTCTGGCACAGTCAACTAATGCAAGGTAATAGAGTTGACGGTGAAAAACATGAGAATCCCCGTTATGAAAATGACTGAGGTTTTATTCGTCTTTTGCCCTATTTCAGTATTTTACTGTATAGTATTGATACATTAGTTCATCATTCAACTACAATGCTAGGTGAAGCAGATATACAACATGTAATCTGATTGGTTGGTTACATGTAAAATTAGAATAGACCGAAGCAATTTTGTTTACTTTCTATATTACCAACACACGTAAGCGAGGCAATGGGTTTTTTCCCTATTAGAGGTTGGACCAAAATGCGAACAAAGGTTTCTGAATTGTAATTTGGGCCCCGCGTCGAGATCCCAACATCTCGATTTAGTCGGGTGAGTGTCTCTAGCTCTTCCAGTCTTGACACTATCATATGAACATCCCACTCATGGACATGATCATATATGTATTCACTGTCAGGTCATCGATGTTATTTAATTCGATCCTGACCCCTCCTCCTCTACATGTATTATAAGTGGCAGAGAATACAACGGATACACCGTTTGCATATATCATATCATGCCTTTGGATGAAACTGGCATCCCAGTCATTTTTCGTATTAATTTATCAATATAAATTGTGAATTCTAAAGATCAGCAATCTTTCCAATACAAATCTTTTGTTGTTGTCCAATAAAACTTAACACCTGTCAGATTTTCAAAATAATGTATTTGGTATTTCAATCATCATATATAAACTTTAACAAGAGGCCCATGGGCCTTAACGGTCATCTGACTCAAGGCACAAAATAACAAAGTCACAGTATAAAGTATTGGTTAACGATTAATATAAACAATACAAGGAACTCCTTAGTTGAATATGTAAGTTTCTGAAATTAGGTAAATGTCATTTGTTGAACCAAACTTGGTAGCCCTTCATCCATATATGGTTGTAACCCATTCAAGATTAATATAAGGAGAGTCAGATTTAAAGCCAAACTTCGCAAAGCTCCCATTTTGGACCTCCATCGTACTATCCCCATTGGTCTTTGCTCGGTCCTTTATAAAATATGATTGTCCTCACTTAAAGTTCCCCCTTCTAATCAATTAAAACCCCTATAGAGCAATTTTCATTGAGATCGGAGACTGAACGCGAAAACAGGAAGTGGGCCAGCGGCCATCTTGAAATACCAAAATCTTTACGAAAATGTTTGCATGTTGTTCGGCATCAATTAAAACCCATATAGACCAATTTACATTGAGATCGGAGACTGAAACCTTAAAACAGCAAGTGGGCCAGCGGCCATCTTGGAATACCAAAATCTTTATAAAAATGTTTGCATGTTGTTCGGCATCCATTAAACCCCTATAGGACCAATTTTCATTGAGATCGGAGACTGAAACCTGAAACAAGAGGCCCAGAGGGCCTGTATCCGCTCACCTGGTTTGTAATGCCAAGTAATGTTCTGAATACAGGTTCATTGTTTCTTTTCTGAAGTAATTTAATATTAACCTCTAAATCCCCTATTTAGGCCCCACCCCTCCTGCCCCAGGGGTCAGAGCCAAAATTTATACAAGTTCTGTTCCCCTTCCCCAAGGATGTTTGTGGCCAAATTTGGTTACAATCCATACAGGAAACTCTATGACTAGTAGCGATTTAAAGAATTTACCTTCTATTTCCCCTATTGGGCCTCGCCCCTCCTGCCCCCCGGGACCAGAGCCAAAACTTATACAAACTCAGTTCTTATTCTCCCAAGGATGTTTGTGGCCAAATTTGGTTCCAATCCCTGCATAACTCTATGACTAGTAGCGATTTAAAGGATTTACCTCTATTTCCCCTATTGGGCCCCGCCCCTCCTGCCCCCGGGGGTCAGAGCCAAAATTTATACAAGTTATGTTCCCCTTCCCCAAGGATGTTTGTGGCCAAATTTGGTTACATTTCATTCAGAACTCTATGACTAGTAGCGATTAAAGGATTTACCTCTATTTCCCCTATTGGGCCCCGCCCCTCCTGCCCCGGGGGTCAGAGCCAAAATTTATACAAGTTCTGTCCCTTCCTCCAAGGATGTTTTTGGCCAAATTTGGGTACAATCCATTCACAACTCTATGACTAGTAGCGATTAAAGATTTACCTCTATTTCCCCTATTGGGCCCCGCCCCTCCTGCCCCCGGGTGTCAGAGCCAAAATTTATACAAGTTCTGTTCCCCTTCCCCAAGGATGTTTGTGGCTGATTTGGTTCATATCCATGCCAAACTCTAGGACAAGTAGCGATTTAAAGGATTTACCTCTATTTCCCCTATTGGGCCCCGCCCCTCCTGCCCCCGGTGGGTCAGAGCCAAATTTGATCAGAGCAAAAATTTATACAAGTTCTGTTCCCCTTCCCCCAAGGATGTTTCTGGCCAAATTTGGTTCCAATCCATGCAGAAACTCTATGACTAGTAGCGATTTAAAGGATTTACCTCTATTTTCCTCTATTGGGCCCCACCTCTCCTGCCCCGGGGTGTCAGAGCCAAAAATTTATACAAGTTCTGTTCCCCTTCCCCAAGGATGTTTGTGGCTGATTTGGTTACAATCCATGCAAACTCTAGGACAAGTAGCGATTTTAAGGATTTACTCTATTTCCCCTATTGGGTCCCGCCCTCCTGCCCCCGGGGGTCAGAGCCAAAATTTATACAAGTTCTGTTCCCCTTTCCCCAAGGATGTTTGTGGCCAAATTTGGTTACAATCCATGCAGAACTCTTGACTAGATACGATTTAAAGGATTTACCTCTTATTTCCCTATTGGGCCCGCCCCTCCTGGCCCCGGGGGGTCAGAGCCAAAATTTATACAAGTTCTGTTCCTTTCCCCAAGGATAGTTTGTGGCCAAATTTGGTTACAATCCATGTAAGAACTCTAGGATAAGTAGCGATTTATAGGATTTACCTCTATTTCCCCTATTGGGCCCCGCCCCTCCTGCCCCGGGGGTCAGAGCCAAAATTTATACAAGTTCTGTTCCCTTCCCCCAAGGATGTTTGTGGCCAAATTTGGTTACAATCCATGCAGAACTCTATGACTAGTAGCGATTTAAAGATTAACCTTCAATTTCCCTTTTTGGGCCTCGCCCCTCCTGCCCCCCGGGGTCAGAGCCAAAATTTATACAAGTTCTTATTCTCCCAAGGATGTTTCTGGCCAAATTTGGTTACAATCCATGCAGAACTCTGACAAGTAGCGATTTAAAGGATTTACCTCTATTTCCCTATTGGCCCCGTCCTCCTGCCCCTGGGGGTCAGAACCAAAATTTATACAAGTTCTGTTCCCCTTCCCCAAGGATGTTTGTGGCCAATATTTTGGTTACAATCCATGCAGAAACTCTATGACTTAGTAGCGATTTAAAGGATTTACCTCTTTTCCCCAAATCCTATAAATCGCTACTTGTCCTAGAGTTCTGCATGGATTGAAACCAAATTTGGCCAGAAACATGCTTGGGGGAAGGGGAATAGAACTTGTATAAATTTTGGCTCTGACCCCCTGGGGACAGGAGGGGCGGGGCCCAATAGGGGAAATTGAGGTTAATCTTATAAATCGCTGCTTGTCCTAGTGTTCTGCATGGATTGTAACCAAATTTGGCCACAAACATCCTTGGAGGAAGAGGAACAGAACTTGTATAAATTTTGGCTCTGACCCCCCGGGGACAGGAGGGGCGGGGCCCAATAAGGGAAATTTAGGTAAATCCTATAAATCGCTACTTGTCCTAGAGTTCTGCATGGATTGTAACCAAATTTGGCCACAAACATCCTTGGGGGAAGGGGAACAGAACTTGTATAAATTTTGGCTCTGACCCCCCGGGGGCAGGAGGGGCGGGGCCCAATAGGGGAAATAGAGGTAAATCCTATAAATCGCTACTTGTCCTAGAGTTCTGCATGGATTGTAACCAAATTTGGCCACAAACATCCTTGGGGGAAGGGGAACAGAACTTGTATAAATTTTGGCTCTGACCCCCCGGGGGCAGGAGGGGCGGGGCCCAATAGGGGAAATAGAGGTAAATCCTATAAATCGCTACTTGTCCTAGAGTTCTGCATGGATTGTAACCAAATTTGGCCACAAACATCCTTGGGGGAAGGGGAACAGAACTTGTATAAATTTTGGCTCTGACCCCCCGGGGGCAGGAGGGGCGGGGCCCAATAGGGGAAATAGAGGTAAATCCTATAAATCGCTACTTGTCCTAGAGTTCTGCATGGATTGTAACCAAATTTGGCCACAAACATCCTTGGGGGAAGGGGAACAGAACTTGTATAAATTTTGGCTCTGACCCCCCGGGGGCAGGAGGGGCGGGGCCCAATAGGGGAAATAGAGGTAAATCCTATAAATCGCTACTTGTCCTAGAGTTCTGCATGGATTGTAACCAAATTTGGCCACAAACATCCTTGGGGGAAGGGGAACAGAACTTGTATAAATTTTGGCTCTGACCCCCCGGGGGCAGGAGGGGCGGGGCCCAATAGGGGAAATAGAGGTAAATCCTATAAATCGCTACTTGTCCTAGAGTTCTGCATGGATTGTAACCAAATTTGGCCACAAACATCCTTGGGGGAAGGGGAACAGAACTTGTATAAATTTTGGCTCTGACCCCCCGGGGGCAGGAGGGGCGGGGCCCAATAGGGGAAATAGAGGTAAATCCTATAAATCGCTACTTGTCCTAGAGTTCTGCATGGATTGTAACCAAATTTGGCCACAAACATCCTTGGGGGAAGGGGAACAGAACTTGTATAAATTTTGGCTCTGACCCCCCGGGGGCAGGAGGGGCGGGGCCCAATAGGGGAAATAGAGGTAAATCCTATAAATCGCTACTTGTCCTAGAGTTCTGCATGGATTGTAACCAAATTTGGCCAGAAACATTCTTAGGGGAATAGGAACAGAACTTATATAAATTTTGGCTCTGACCCCCCGAGGGCAGGAGGGGCGGGCCCAATAGGGGGAATAGAGGTAAATCCTATAAATCGCTACTTGTCCTAGAGTTCTGCATGGATTGAAACCAAATTTGGCCAGAAACATCCTTGGGGGAAGGGGAATAGAACTTGTATAAATTTTGGCCCTGACCCCCTGGGGGCAGGAGGGGCGGAGCCCAATAGGGAAATTTAGGTAAATCCTATAAATCGCTACTAGTCTTAGAGTTCTGCTGGGATTTTAACCAAATTTGGCCCAGAAACATCCTTGGGGTTAACAGAATTCCTATAATTTTTGGCTCTGACCCCCTTGAGCAGAAAGAGTGGGGCCCAATAGGGGAATTAGAGGTAAATATTCAAATTCCTTCAGAAAAGAAACAATGAACCTTACTAGGCATTACAAACCAGGTGAGCGATACAGGCCCTCTGGGCCTCTTGTTGGTGTGAAACATCATTGGGGAGGTACAATTATTTTTTATATAAATGAGAAGGGTCCGACCCCTAGGGGCTGAGGGGCGGGGCCCCAAAAGGGCAAATTTTCTTAATTTATGCTTTAAAATCCTATTCTTCCTTCAACCTTGGATGGATTTCATCCATATTTGGTTTGAAACATAATTTGGGGAAGACAATCATATTTTATATAAATGAGCCCGATCGGAAACCTAGGGTCAGAGGGGCGGGGCCCTAAAACGGCAAATTTTCTTAATTAAAGTTTTAAAATCCTACTCCTCCTTCATCCTTATATAGATTTCATCCATATTTGGTGTGAAACATCATTCAGGAAGGACAATTATTTTTTGATATAAATGAGAAAGGTCCGACCCCTAGGGGTTGAGGGGTGGGGCCCCAAAAGGGCAAATTTTCTTAATTTTTGCTTTAAAATCTTACTCCTCCTCAACTCTTGAGAGGATTTCATCCATATTTGGTGTAAAACATCATTAGGGAAGGACAATCATATTTTATATAAAGACTTAAGTATTCCAAGATGGCCACTAGCCCACTTCCTGCATTTAGTCTTCAGTATCTGATCTCAATGAAAATTGGTCTATAGGGGTTTTAAGGGATGGCGAACAACATACAAACATTTATATAAAGATTTTGGTATTCGAAGATGGTCGCTGGCCCACTTCCTGTTTTCAGGTTTCAGTCTCTGATCTCAACAAAAATTAGTCTGTAGAGGTATAAAGGGATGGCGAACAACATGCAAATATTTTTATAAAGATTTTAGTATTCCAAGATGGCTGCGAGCCCACTTCCTGTTTTCAGGTTTCAGTCTCTGATCTCAACAAAAATTAGTCTGTAGAGGTTTTAAGGGATGGCGAACAACATGCAAACATTTTGGTAAAGATTTTGGTATTCCAAGATGGCCACTGGGCCAACTTCCTGTTTTTACATTTCGGTCTCTGATTTCAATGAAATTTAGTATAAAGGGTTATAAAGGGATGCTTATCAGTATGATAAAAAATTTGAAAGATTTTTGCTGGGCAAACCTCCTGTTTTCAAATTTTCGTCTGCAATTCATTGAATGTAAAAGTACCTCAAAATTTCTTTCAAAATGTTCATACACTGTGCAACTGCATTCTTAATTTGTCGCAGGTGGAGATGGGGAGGGGGAGGGAGAGGGTCATGTGGGGGATTATGTATTAGTGTCCATTACAATGAGTACATGTACATGTTTTATATAGCTTTAAAATCCTACTCCTCCTTAACCCTTGAGTGGATTTCATCCATGTTTTGTGTAAAAGATTGTAGAGGAAGGACTGTCATATTTTATATAAACAAGTTAGGCCGACCCCTGGGGACAGAGGGGCGGGGCTCAGAATGGGGAATTTTGATTAAATTTTGCTTTAAAAGCCTACTCCTTCCTAACCCTTGAGTGGGTTAATGCATCCATATTTTGTGTGAAACATCACTGGGGAAGGACAATCATATTTACTAATAATATAAACGAGTTAGGTCAGACCCTAGGGGACAGAGGGGCGGGGCTCAGAAGGGGGAACATATTTTATAAAGGACGAGGTAAGACCCATGGGGATAGAACGTCAGGGGTCCAAAATGGGAGCTTTGCTGAAATTTGGCTTTGAAATCCGACTCCTTCTTCATCCTTGAATGGGTTAATACCATATATGGATGAACGGCTACTAAATTTGTTCAACAAATGACCTTTACCTATTTCAGAAACTTACATATTCAAAAAAGGAGTTCCTTGTATTGCTTATAATAATTGTTAACCACTCCATTATACTGTGACTTGTTTTGTGCCATGAGTCAGATGACCGTTAAGGCCCTTGGGCCTCTTGTTTTTTAGGTCATCTGACCCAAAGGGTCAGGATGACCTATAGTCATCATGCACCGTCCGTCGTCGTCCGCCATGCGCCGTGCGCCGTGCGCCGTGCGCCAACTTTTCATTCAAACAACTTCTTCTCAATAACCGTAAGGCCCAAAGTACTCATATTTGGCCTGTAGCATACTTGGATGAAGGGCTATCAAAGTTGTGAAAATAAATGACCTTGATCTACTTTCAAGGTCACAGGGGTCAAATAGGTTAAAATCTTTGAACGACTTCTTCTAACTAACCGAAAGGTCCAGGGTACTCATATTTGGCCTGTAGCATGCTGGGATGAATGGCTACCTTAGTTGTGAAAATGAATGACCTTGGTCTACTTTCAAGGTCATAGGAGTCAAATAGACTAATATCTTTGAATGACTTCTTCTAACTAACCGAAAGGTTCAGGGTACTCATATTTGGCCTGTAGCATGATGGGATGAAGGGCTACCAAAGTTGTGAAAATTAATGACCTTGACGTTCTTTCAAGGTTACAGGTCAAATAGGCTAAATTCTTTTAACGATTTTTGTTAACTAACCCAAAATCCAGGGTACTCATATTTTGCTGGTGGCAAGCTGGGATGCAGGGTTACCATAGTTATAAAAATGAATGACTTTGACCTTCTTTCAAGGTCACGGGTCAATTAAGCTAAAATCTTTTAACTACACCTTTTAATTAGCCGAAAGGTCCAGGGTATTCATATTTAGTCAGTAGCATGCTGAGATAAAGGGCTATCAAAGTTGTGGAAATGAATGACCTTGACCTACTTTCAAAGTCACGAGAGTCAAATATTCCAAAATCTTCAATTTTGAACTTCTTCTGAAGTTCTACCAGTGTGATTAAGCTGAAACCTGCATGAAATGATCCTGACATGGTCCCGACCATGTGTTGTTATATTTTATGTCAATCCAAAATCCAAGATTGCTGCCACAGATGATCCAAGATGGCTGCCACAGATGCCATTTTGAAAACACATTTTGAACTTCTTCTCAAGTTCTACCAGTGCAATTTAACTGAAACTTGAAACATGAAATGCGGCTGATATGATCTTGTCAAAGTGTTGTTATATCTCTGGTTGATCCCAGATTGAAGATGGCTACCATGACACCATATCTATTGACTAATTATTTTCCTATAAAGCTATTGCCAAGATAGTCAGATGACCGTTAAGGCCCTTGAGCCTCTTGTTTTAAGCAGAAATGCATATATAATCAAAGCAATATAGGAAAATATCCCTTAATGTATTATGAGAGAGGGAATTAAGGGTTCTGTATTATCCTCGTGAATGTCTAAATCATACAATCCTCTCAATCATATTATTTTACTGTATTTTGCACTTATTTGCTAATTTATTGAATAGTTTCTAAAACGATTGCCCTCTAGCACATTAGAATTACGAAGTGACTTATCAGACATGGAATATCAACAATCAACATTCCGTTTTTCTGCCATCCAGACTACATTCATAGCAACTATACTTCATGTATTTAATTTCCTTTTACTTCAGACAGTCTTGCATGGTCACACTTTCCTGAATTAATTATCCATAGGATTATCAGGTTTCCAGATATTCAAAATCACATGCTAATGATAACTTAATTCATTGCAATACATATAATTATAATTGTATGTTTGTGGTTCTGTTTAGATTGACAAAAAGGACAAAATCAGAGAAAATCTGCTGAGATTGTTAGCAACTCAAAATGAAAATGAGTCTGAAGGAAGCATCACAGCATCTACAAGGTCAGAGGTCAGTGGTCAAGGCAACAACACAAGCTCCATAGCAACAGATGATTTCTCAGCCTCCTATACTGAAGCAGATATCGGGAATGTTGAAGTGACGGTTATCGAGCATGAAGATGAGGACAATTTTGAACAAATCAATGTTGAGGAGATTGAGGAGCAGATAGAAAATGTTATTGAAGAGGACACAGTAACAGCAGAATCTGAAGACGTAACCTTAAGGTAAAACCTAAAACTAAACTATAGATATGTGTTTTCTGTCTGAATTCAGAGTACTTAATTGATTTGAACTCAGATGTGCATGGCCAAAATGATAAGGCCAAATAAAGAAATACTATTGTATCAACACCATTTAGAAATGAAGGGTTGGTATATATATATATATATATATAGGTAGGGATTTTTATTTTTTTTAAATACTTTTTCTCTTCATCCCACTTTCTTGCAGTGAAAAACTGAAATAGACTTTATTCAACCTTATATATATACCATGGATTTGATTCCCAGGGGATTATTAGTGTCTTAAATTTACAGAACTTGTACCAAAAGTCCTGATTTTGTGCAAAACCAAACAAAATTTAGGTTATTTGTTATGCTTCAGGACAAAACTGATAAAATGTTTTTGAGTAGGCACTGATTTTATAGGGTCGGACGGGTTACCGCAAACACAAATAATTTTTTGTATGGCCTAAGTGTGGTTTGAAAAGGAAGTCATGATCAGATAAGTGAAAGGTTTTAATGTTGTTTTTTTAGGTCATCTGAAACTTTTCATTCAAACCACTTCTTCTCAATAACCGTAATGCCTAAATCACTCATATTTGGCTTGTAGCATGCTGGGATGAAGAGCTACCAAAGTTGTGAAAATCAATGACCTTGACCTACTTTCAAGGTCACAGGGGTCAAAAAGGCTGAAATCTTTGAATGACTTCTTCTAAATAACCATAAGGCCCAAAGTAAAGTACTCATATTTAGCCTGTAGCATGCTGGGATGTAGGGCTACCAAAGTTGTGAAAATTAATGATCTTGACCTACTTTAAAGGTCACAAGGGTCAAAAAGGCGGAAATCTTCGAACAACCTAATAACCATAAGGCCCAGAGTACTCATATTTGGCTTGTAGCATGCTGGGATGAAGGGTTACAACAGTTGTGAAAATTAATGACCTTGACTTACTTTCAAGGTCACAGGGGTCAAATAGGCTGAAATCTTTGAATGACTTCTTCTCAATAACCATATAAGGCCCAGAGTACTCATATTTGGCCTGTTGCATGCTGGGATGAAGGCCTACTAAAGGTGTGAAAATGGATTACCTTGACTTATTTTCTAGGTCACAGGGGTCAAATAGGCTAAATTCTTTGAATAACTTCTTCTAACTAACCAAAAGGTCCAGGGTACTCATATTTGGCCTGTGGCATGCTGAGATAAAGGGCTACCAAAGTTGTGAAAATGAATGACCTTGACCAACTATCAAGGTCACAGGGGTCAAATATTATAAAATCTTGAATTTTGAACTTCTTCTCAAATTCTGCCAGTGTGATTTAGCTGATACTTGCATGAAATGATCCTTGTCATGGTCCTGACCAAGTGTTTTTATATTTTGTGTTGATCCAAAATCCAAGATTGCCACTACTCCTGCCAACTTGAAAATCTATTTTGAACTTATTTTCAAGTTCTACCAGTGCAATTTTGCTGGAACTTGTCTGAATAATTTTAAGGATACAGACATTGTCCCAACAAAGTGTTGTTATTTGTCGGGTTAACCGAAAACCAAGATGGCCACCATAGCCGCCATCTTGAAAACATATTTTGATCTTCTTCTAAAGTTCTACCCATGCAGTTTGACTGAAACTTGCATGATATGATCCTTACATGGTCATGATCAAGTATATTTATTTTTTAACCATGACACCATATCTAATTAATTTCCTATACAGCTATTGCCAAGGTAGTCAGATGACCGTTAAGACCCTTGGGCCTCTTGTTTTATATTTCCATACAAAATATTTTATTCCTGAGTGAAAATGATGGTTTAATTTTCATATCATAAAGCTTTGAGTTACGTTCATTAATTAAGTTGACCTTAGCTTGTATATTACAAGTAGTTTTCACAAAAATTTTCTTGAAGGGCAGCCATTGTGATAGTTATCAATGCGTAAAGCAGGCTTGAAGCATGTGGTCATTTACGGTATGATAAATGGATCAATCCTAGAGACATTATAAGCATGTCTATTGTTTTCATCTGTTGGGAATAGAACACACCAAATCAGTCACTTTCAGCATCTTCTTACCGTTAATGTTTTCAATTCAATTTTAGGTCACCAAAGACTTTAGCTTCACCAAAATCTATATCGAGGACTGGCGATTCTCTGACAAGGGAAAAAACAAGCATCAAAGAACCAAGCACAAAGACCAAACCAAGTAGTTCACCAAAAAAGAAGTCAAAGAAAACTGAACAAAATGGTTATGGTTTTCTTTTTGCTTTGATTTTAAAAGTAAATTCTTTAATGCAAGTGTTTAGAGGTCTTTGCTCCTGTTACATTTGGTGCCTGCATGCGGCTTTGTTTTAAGTGAGGTTAAACTTTAACCAAGGTGGTGTGGTGATCGTGGGTCTGCAGAGCAACGACTTAAAAACAAGAGAGGCGAGAGTATATAATGGTTCTGGATTAAGTCAACTGCTATATTATATATCAACCAGCTAACTAAATTGGTATGACATACATGTATACTGTTTGATGGTCACAGTCCATACCCTGATCAGGTCATGCATTTTTCCTTAAGATGCCCAAATCAGAATACCAAACAAGATTTGGGTCAATTGGTTAAAAATACAAAAGTTTTCTACAACTTTTTCGCAAGAAAAATGTCAAGGAGCATTTCTGAAATCATAAATTATATCTCACATTACATGAACAATTTTTAGAACACTTTGGGGTCATCAAGTAGCACATCTAGTTTACCCCTAAAAGAAATCATTGAAAACTATTATAATTAAGAAAATCCAGCAGATTTTCTTTTATTAATCGTTCAAAACAAAGCTATATACCAAACCGCATAGAAAATCAAAACATTACGGAAAAGTTAAAGTTTCAGTATTGTAAGAACATGAAAAACAAAAATATTTTGAACATCGTAGCAACCATTAGTATTTCAGGGATCTCTACAAAAATGCATATCTTAAAGATGCTCCACCGCTGACAAATGGTATTTTTTCACTATCAAAAACAGGAGCAGACAATTTAGTATTTTTCTTCAGTTACAAAAGTTACTTACTTTATACCATTACCACAATTGAAAAATTTGAGCTTCTTATGAAAAACAATTAATTGCATACCGAAAAAATTCTGTGGCACTATCTCTTATATAGAATGAAGTAATGATTGCGCATGCACCAAAGGCGAAATGAATTATTTTATGTTATTTTTTGTGTTAATTATGCATATATATGCACCATTAAACACCAACTATTGTTCAAATGTTGAATATCATTTATGCTCTGTCGGCAGTGGAGCATCTTTAAAAAGCTAGGTTTGAAGTTCAAGAGAGTTGCTTTATCAATGTTTCTATTGCTTAAACAGTTGGTTTCTCATAGGTGCACAGAGTTTGGGAAGTGGCAAACATGTATTGAACCAGCAATGAATAATCAAAAATTCAGTATCCTCTTTGACAAAGATGCTAAGCGGATATATGTACACTGCAATTTCTCAATAATTAATTATCTTTTGTATTACAGAATGTGCCAAGTTGAAGGCTGTTATCCATAAGTGGCGCCAGTGTAGGTTTGGTGTGGTGGAAATGGAGGGTCACAGTGACCTAATTACAGACGTCTATGCTGATGGAAAGTTTCTGGTATCTGCTAGGTATATATTATTTCACAATCATATTACCCTAGGCCTTGTACATCATTAGAATATACTATATATAATATTGATAGTAATGGCAATCGGATCTGAGCAATTAATAAAATGCAAATTAATATTTTGTTTTTTAATTATCAAAGCCGAGACACAACATTGAAGTTGTGGGACCTTGATAGCCTAACAGAGATTCACAGCTTTGGCGGCCATACTGGAACGGTAACCTCGGTTACCATTCTCAACCGGGAAGATTCACTCAAAGTTTGTAAGTATAGAGTTCATCATTTAGTTCAAAGTTCTTGTAATATCACAGGAAATGAAATGCTTTTATTTTATGTTTTATTCTATATTTTTTTCCAAGGTGAGTCCATTGATGTAGATGTAGGGGAGAGAATCATCCTCAGCTGTTCCCTTGACTGCTCGTATAAAGTATGGTCCACAGGACTTGATGTCATCATACCACCAGCAACAGTGATCAGGGGAGGTAACTCTTACAGTCATTACCTAAACACATATTTATTTATGTCTGATAATAGATGCTATTTGGTTACTAAATGAGAAGGTGTATTTTAGATAAAACTATTTTATGTTTGTTTAGCAAAATATAAACATTCAGATAAGATAAAACTGCAGTTATATGTATGCAAGTGGGTGGATGGTTAAGATCATGTTCTTTTGAAAATCTGATCATTTATTTGAATATTTTCTATTGAAGGACAGTCTCTGCGGTCAGTGTACACATACAATCCTGTTACTAGGGTAGCTTTCCATTCTGGGGCTGTGGCTGTAATTACAGGGTCAGGTAAGTACATGTAAAACCCCAAAACTTAGAGGCTGTTTAATCTATGGCCTGGAAAGCTTTCCATTAGATGGCTGGATCAACTATAAGAGAATCACACAATTTCTTTGCTGTAATGTACAGTCAAATTTATTTATATAAAGATCTCCCAAGGGACAAAAATTCTCAGTCTCATAGTCAATATGGTCTTCATACACATATGGCCATATTGTGTTAAAATCAACCAATTGGGACCCTAGTTAAGTGGTCTTAATATGCAGATGGTCTTTATTCAGAGGTGGTCTCTAAGGCAATAGTAATAATAATAACTGCATGACTTTATTTGACAGTAAAGCTTGTACAGAGGACTCCACATAATCGAATAACGGTTATTTGAATATTTCGGTTATTTGCATAAAATTCTGCGGTCCCGATTTTTTACTTCTTTATCTTTGTTTTTCAACTCCGTGTATTTGCATAGACTTTTACATGACCTGTGGTTATATGAATAAAATATTTGGGAAATTCTAAAAATAAAATTGAATATTTTTCAATTTTGCAATTTAATTCGCCGATATATGTTTCAAGATACTTCGCTTTTACTAGAAATCATCATGGTGACAGATTAACGTTACCGTATGGCTTGTTATTATATGCATGAATCTGCAAAGGTATTCGACGCTGTTACGATTTACATCAGCAGCGGTTGATCATAACTGAAGCATGATCACTGACTCAAATATCTAATAAAAGCATTTGCACTTTCAAATATGTTTATTTATTAACGTAACGTACCTTAGTTCGCGATCGGTTGGAGAAACCATGCTTCCTTACAACAATCGCCATTCATGAGTAGTCTCGTTCAACCATAGTCTTGTTGACTACGACAGACATGTGCGAATCAAGCGTCTCGTTGAGCGAGACATAAAAGCATGCAAAATCGGCATGCAATGACTACCGCAAGTTTCGTACAGTATGTAGGATACAAAAGATACTTGCTACGTTGTTTCATTGCTACTTGAATATGCATTAATTTCTGAAATGTTATCAAGCTATTCGCTGTATAGATCAACAATACTAGTGGTGGGCGGTATTATCGGTATACCGATATATCCAGGTTCAGTTTGAAAATGATATGTATCGCGGTACGATTTAGTCATATCGGTTCACTCGTAATGATTCTGAAATTTCCGTTTATTTCCATGTAATTTTCATTTAATGGGAAATATTTTTAAAACGACCATTTGTATAAAAATTAAAACTAAAATATATGTTTTAACAACATTTAGACCAAATGTATAGGTTAAGATGGATTTTTGGGATGTTATTATACGTAGATTACGATCGATCTTGTGCTTAGTAACGTTTCAAAATGGCAGCCTTCATAGGCACGGATGATAACCTCTTAAAAATTCCCAAAGCAAAAGCGGCTGTATGGCAGCATTTTGGCCTTATAGTACGTAAAGAGGAAAGAAATAGCGAAGAAAACATTGCTGAATGTCGATTGTGTAGGGCAATCGTTAAATGTAGTGGCAGGATAACAAGCACAACAACAGTCAATCAATCAAGCATTTCCCCCCAAAAAAACAGAATAAAAGTGATAAATTCACAAAACATTTATTTCATATTCTTTTTAGGTGATTGACAAAAAAAAACCATGCAATTTTTATTGTACAAAAATAATACCAAAATATCATGATACGTATCATAAACACTTATGATCTATCGTGATATATCGAGAGAATTCTCAAAACACATTTAGGTCCAGTGAACGCATGGCTTCATCACCTGCCGCCTTTTTCGAATTCATACACATTTGTACACTAGGCCTACTAGTTGATTGGCACTTTGAAGTTTAATCACGATCGTAAGTTCATTTTGCCAGGCAAATGTAAGTAAATTTGTTTATTAGACCTATTTAGGTTCAGAATTGTAGACACAATTCAATCCTGTTTAGTTATTGCATTTGATATCGATCGTTTAGCTGTTTCTCAAATATTCTTGTGTCGATCTAACGTAAACAAGAATCTAATATTGGAATATTTTTTGTTATTGAACAATTAAAATTGATTTACAACTTCGAAAATAATTACTTGTTGTTCGTGTGAAGTGTAAATGATTTACGTATTTATCAAGTAAACGAAACAAAATCTATTTGCCTGTTCACATACATATGTGTGAGGTCAAACAAAGGTGCAAAATGTCATCTATTCGAATACTCCGGTTATTTGCATATTTTCTTCTGGAAAATGACTTATTCATATAAGCAGAATCCTCTGTACATGTATTTATGCCCAGCTATAGGTAACACATCCCCTGATTAACAAAAGCCCAAACAATATTTTCAAAAGCCCTGTAAGCAATTAAAAAGTTACTAATTAACCTAGTAATTTTTAATTTTGGCTGATGATAAAGCTAATGTTTGAAAGTATTTTTGCAAGTACAGGATAATTATAAAGTCATTTGTTTATGTAAGAACATAAACTTTGTATGTAAACAATTTGTATGCATCGTGATTGTACATTGTAGATGGTGGAAAAGTAGAATTGTGGGAAGCTGCTAGTGGGGAAAACATTGAGAGTACCAAGCAGTTTGATTCAGCTGTAACCGGGCTAAAGGTCTGCTATTCTTTTAATTACTATGAAACATATAAGATTTATTGGTGGCAACACATAACTAAATTCACAGGCACCTGAGTGAAGGTAGATAACTCTTACATGCCTCAGCTTAAATACATCGTGTTTGGTTTTAGATTTAAGTCTGCATGTCTGAAGAAAAAGATGTACTTAAAACTACTCCTGAATACTGGATCAATTTCAATGGAACTTTGCAGCAATGTTGGGGACCATGTGTAGATGTGCATGCAAGCTTTTGTTTGCAGAGATATTTTGATTGATTGCCATGGATATCAGATGACACAGGTTTTGTTAAATGTCCAATATAGGTGATTAGCTTTTGGATCAATTTTGTTTAAATATTGGTCAGGTTTTGTAACATATAGATGTCTATAATTTAACACATCATATTCTAACATAACGGTTACCATGGAAACAAAATAGAGGAAGACTTGGTTGTAGATAACAACCAACTAAATAATTTTACATAGACCACAGTGTTAAACTTTGTTAAAGTTTTGTACTGTATTATTAAAACAAAGGAATATTAGCTAGCTATTGTGTTCTATAATTAAAGTCTAGGTTCTCATATAACACTAGATAGAAAAAAAAGTTTGGGTCCTTCTGCTCAAACTCCAACTAGGGTAGCTTTATTGAAATCAGGCGCATTTTGCACTAAAAAATCCTGAAATTCTAATGTGTTTACCTATTCATTATCAAAGTTGATATTTTGAACCTAAATCTCAATATGAATTTCCAAATTCATGTCATGGTTATCTGGGAATAATTACCTGTCAGAAAACATTTTTACTTTTGAAATTCATAATTAGCCAGCCAATCAGCGGCCGGGTTAAAATTTTATCCTGGGCTCAATCTTGTATACACAGAGGCCATTTCGAAGGTCTTTTTTTTATTTAGTTGGTTGTTCCCTTGTAATGGTTTGGGAGGGCGGGTGTATATACAGTTAAACCATATTGACTTTCAGTTCTAGTTATAAATTGGTGAAGGAAAACAGAAGTAACTAGAAAAAAACATTGACCTGCAGTCTGTAATTGGCAACTTTCCAATACATATGGGTTTCAAGAAGCAGTTGCTTACCAAGGCATTGAGCATCCAGCCATCAACAATTCACAAAATTGACTTCTTGTAAACCACTACTCAGAATTTAACTAAAACAATCCTAATGAGGTGGGGATTCAAAAGTGCACAAATAGTTGGGTCTGTCACTCCCAGGGTCTGAGGGGTGGGGCCAAAAGGAGTAAATTTGGCAATAAATTGCAAAGCACTATTCTCTGAAAGTTTTGAATGGATATATCACTCATATATACTATAACAAATTCTATCCAACATTTTTTCCGTGCTTATAGCTTTATTTAATTTAATAATTCTGACTTTAAAATAAGTAGATGGATATCAATTTCTTTTGAAATAAAAAAAAAGTTTTCTTAAAGATATTTTACCGCTGACAAATGGTAAGTTTTATCTACAGTGTATTATAAATAGTAGCAGACAAATTATTATTTTTATTCTGTAAAAAAAATACTTACTTTCCACTATTTACAATCATTTGTCAGTTTCTTTCAGAACAAAAGTATTTGATACAATTAATTGCATTCCAATATGTATTTTTGTGTTAATTAGACATGTATATTATATTCATGATAAAATATCAATTACTGTCTAAATGATAACTATTGTTTATGCTCTGTCAGTGGGGAGCATCTTTAAATAAATGTCAATTATGTTTATTTGGATTCAAGCAGATGATTTTCAAATTGTCTTACTTACTAAGGAAGTTTGTGTTCAGTAGAAATAAAGCAATAAATAAATTTAAAAAAAATACTGTTGTCATAAGTATTTCACAGTTATAAAATGTTGATTATTCCATAGGATGGTGGGTTATGTGACTTAACACCTTCTCCAGAAGAGTGGAGGAGCACCTTATAGGGGTAGGGGTGCTTATTAAAAGATTTGTGCAGTCATTAATGATAATTTCAGTTTATGCTGGAAATGGCTTTAAATTAGCACGTGTAGAAACCTCTCCGTGCCCCCCGCGCCCGGAATAACCTGTAAGCCGCCGATATCGAGGTCAAATTTTCTGACCCGATTATGCATATTTTCTAGCTCTAAACCGTGTGACGTCATAATAGTCCATGGCTTATAGCTGTACTATAACTGATGTGCTATCACTTACATCAACGGTCACAGGAAAAGCTGATCAAAGATTTTTTTTTATGATTACTTTTGAGTGAAGTTAATCGTACAATAACTTTGGCTCGAATATAAATAACTAAAAGAGTGAAATTGGATGTTTCAAATACTCTAATTCATGCTCTAATAGCAGGTATCTTCGTGTAATTATGAAAGAAAATTCACACAGAAATAAAAGATTCAGATTTTTTGTCGAGGAGTTTAGCAACGAATACATGTTAGCTTTAATCAGATAATATTTTCCTGTAGTCTGTGTCTTTGATACATTGTGAATTGCAAAGTTTGTGACGACTATTAAATGAAATTTTATGTGACAATTAAAGAAGCATCAAGGATATGATGCTTGACATACGTACACACCGATGATTGATCATTACAAACATTGTTGTGTGTTACTAACCGAATAAATCGAGATACATTTATTACAATACCGTAAAACGTTTCAACAAGTGGTAGAAAGAAATTATTTCTGTTATTATAAAAGATCAAATAATTGAGATATTAAGCTAAACAAACTATTTTTTCAGACCGCGCGGTCGCTTTCAATTTTAAATCGATATACGAGTAGATACACCGATATAGATATATAATTAGCCATGCCTTTGGTTTGATGGTTATGTAATACCTTGACCAGGAGGTTGTTAACCTGTACACAGCGCCATTCATCGAATTCACCTGTAATTACCTGGCCGCGGGCAATTTGCTATTCGGTGGACTATATCGGGTATTCGCTATTGTCTTACTGTCAATCAGGTTAGGACATTCGTTAATTGGATTGTGATTTGAATTATGGAAACCCTGTACATCTATGCTCTAGGTTTTTTATTGTCACCTCCATTTTAAAAATTTAGATGTAAAAGCAAATGGAAATAAAATATACCTGATCATACCTAGGAATATACATTACATACATATATATATATGTCGTACACAGGTAAAACAATATATATATATATGTCGTATACAGGTAAAACAATAATGGAAGTTGACTTATTCAGAAACAAAAATGGTTCTAAGAACTATTTCAACTAAATGTTTAACCTGAAAAATTATTCCGGTCTAGTACTGTAATTACGGAATCGTGGCATATAGCAATCTTCTGTAATTTCTAAGGTATTAGTAAAAATTCTAAGGATGTATTTTCACCGTTTCGAATCTAAATGTACTTACTTAAATGTCACTTAGTATATTTTTAAAAGGGTACATCATAAAGCAAGAATAACCATTTACTCGAAAAACTCAAATTGTAGATCTAATGTACACGTATATGTGCTGATGTATAGTACTAGCTAGGCTTACCTTGTGTAGCCACAGACTACTCTGACATCACAAGACCACGTGACCACCTAGCTCATTATCTCTGAACCGTAGTCGACACTACGCGTAAATCACGACCAAAACCAACCGATAGTGCTAAAAGCTAGGCGATTCGTTCGGTGGGACTTAATTTTTAGGTCATCTGACCCGAAGGGTCAGGATGACCTATAGTCGTCATGTTTCGTCCGTCGTCGTCCGCCGTGCGTCGTGCGTTAACTTTTCACATTTTGAACTTCTTCTCAAGTTCTACCAGTGCGATTTGGCTGAAACTTGCATGAAATGATCCTGACATGGTCCCGACAAAGTGTTGTTACTTTTTGGGTCGATCCGAAATCCAAGATGGCCGCCACAGCCGCCATCTTGAAAACACATTTTGAACTTCTTCTCAAGTTCTACCGGTGCAATTTGGCTGAAACTTGCATGAAATGATCCTGACAAGGTCCCGACCAAGTGTTGTTATTTTACGAGCCGAATGGAAATCCAAGATTGCCGCCACAGCCGCCATCTTGAAAACATATTTTGAACTTCTTTTCAAGTTCTATCAGTGCGATTCAGCTGAAACTTGCATAAAATGATCCTGACATGGTCCCGACAAAGTGTTGTTATTTTTCGAGTCGATCCGAAAACCAAGATGGCCGCCACAGCCGCCATCTTTAAAACACATTTTGAACTTCTTCTCAAGTTCTACCGATATGATAATCTGAAACTTGCATAAAATGATCCTGACATGATCCCAACAAAGTGTTGATATTTTTCGGGTCGATCTGAAGTCCAAGCTAGCCACCACAGCCGCCATCTTGAAAATACATTTTGAACTTCTTCTCAAGTTCTACCAATGCAATTTGGCTGAAACTTGAATGAAATTATCCTGACATGGTCCCGACAAAGTGTTGTTATTTTTTGGGTCGATCTGAAATCCAAGATGGCTGCCACAGCTGCCATCTTGAAAACACATTTTGAACTTCTTCTCAAGTTCTACCGGTGCAATTTGGCTGAAACTTGCATGAAATTATCCTGACATGATCCCGACAAAGTGTTGTTATTTTTCGGATAGAAATTGAAAGTGATCTTGACATGGTCCTGCCAAAGTGACACCATATATAATTAATTACTATTGCCAAGGTAGTCAGATGAACGTTAAGGCTCTTTGGGCCTCTGGTTCTCATTGGCCATTTGATGGTAATTTGGACGTCGATGTTGCTGTTTCCATTTTTTGAAACACTGTGTCAGGATGGTGTCCTAAGACCATTGTTCTTCTTGCTAAGTTGTTGGTCATTATATTGAATTCTAAAAGGAAAGGTATAGCACCATGCATATTGAGCTTAAAGAAGGTTAATAAAAAATGCAAAAAAAATATTAATTTAAAATGATTAAGCAATTCAAATTAAAGCATTTTTGAAAAAAGAAGATTTATTTACAAAACTGATTCCAATCAATTCCAATATGTTGACAGGTTGAGGGAGACAGAATTTATTGCTGTTCAGATGAGGGTCTCATCAAAGTATTTGATGTTAAGGATGGCCACCTGTCGTGTTTGTTTGCATCTGAAAATATCAAGCCTGCTCCTGGCTGTAACCTCACAGAACGACCAATCAGGGGCCTGGCAGTTTCTATAGATACTGTATACTATGGCGACGAAGGCACCAACATTAAGGTTGTTGACTGGAAGAAAGGTAAATATTAAAACTCAAAAGGTGATGTAACATATATAAATAAGTTTGTTAGTTGAATTACACAAGTACCCCACCCCAGTACTCCAGGATGTTGAAAAATCAGAAAAATTGAAAAGACAGGGTTTATGGACAGGGTTTACCTGGCTGTTACTGCAGAGCAAAATTTTTCGTGATTTAGACCTTAAAAATAGAGAACAAAATGTTAGCAAATCAAATTACATACTTGACCAGAAACATCCTTGGGGGAAGGGGAACACTCACGGAACTTGTATAAATTTTGGCTCTGACCCCCCGGGGGCAGGAGGGCAGGTCCCAATAGGGGAAATACAGGTAAATCCTATAAATCGCTACTTGTCCTAGAGTTCTGCATGGATTGTAACCAAATTTTGCCACAAACATCGTTGGGGAAGGGGAACAGAACTTGTATAAAGTTTGACTTTGACCCCTCGGGGCCACGAGGGGCGGGGCCCAATAGGGGAAATACAGGTAAATCCTATAAATCGCTACTTGTCCTAGAGTTCTGCATGGATTGTAACCAAATTTGGCCACAAACATCCTTGGGGGAAGGGGAACAGAATTTGTATAAATTTTGACCTTGACCCCCCTGGGGGCAGGAGGGACGGGGCTCAATAGGGGAAAAAGAGGTAAATCCTATAAATCGCTACTTTTCCTAGAGTTCTGCATGGATTGTAACCAAAGTTGGCCAAAAACATCCTTGGGGGAAGGGGAACAGAACTTGTTTAAATTTTGGCTCTGACCCCCCTGAGGGCAGGAGGGGTGGGGCCCAATAGGGGAAATAGAGTTAAATCCTATAAATCACTATTTGTCCTAGAGTTCTGCATGGATTGTGACCAAATTTGGCCACAAACATCCATGGGGGATGGGGAACAGAACTTGCATAAAGTTTGGCTTTGACTTCCCGGGGGCAGGAGGGGTGGGGCCCAATAGGGGAAGTAGAGGTAAATATTCGAATTCCTTCCGAAAAGAAACAATGAACCTGTATTTAGAACATTACTTAGCATTACAAACCAGGTGAGCGATATAGGCCCTCTGAGCCTCTTGTTCAAAATTCTCATGGGGAGAAAGTGCGTGCACAGCATTTCCCAGCTGAAAGACATGTCGCGCGCGTTACAAATTTAGTATTTATTCAAGGGAAGATAATTTTTATCTATGGATTTATTTTGAAGGTGAAGTAAGTAAGCTGATGAACCACTTAGAAGAGTTTGGTATGACTGACTCACTCTGTTGCCATGGTGATACCCTATTGTCCTCATCCTATAATCTGGATACCGGGAGAGGATCCATCAATGGTAAGTCTTAAAACCTATTTTTATATTGGTGTACGTCACACCAACTACTGAGATCACTGAAGGACAGACACCATGATATGGCATGTTTATGTCTCCTGTCAGTATATGTGTATTTTGGTAGAATTTTTGTCGAATGTCCTTAGCTTGTCATAGTGGAAATATTTACATTGCCACTGTACAGTAGCTATATGTTGCTACTAACCCCAATGTATGTTATTTTCCAATATTAACATTGGCAGTTAGGCTCTGGCGTACTAATACCACAATCACAGTTCAAGAGGTCACGAAAATACTGGGTTTTAGTCAGTGTGAGAATTCACTAAAAAAATGCTAAAATATTCTTAAAATTGATCAATATGAAAATATATTCTAGTTAAAATATTTGAAATGGATTGAAGTGTTGTATCTATCTATGTATATTTGGTTTATCGATAGGACTATTTCATCTACTGCTATTGTTTAGTCGGTTGTTCAGGACAACAGACCAGAAACCAGTGCCACCCAGTATTTCCTGCCAAAGCTGTTCCATCCACTGATATTTTTCTCTGTACATACGTATAAGTTTTATTTTCATGCTTTATTTTTTATCTATTTTATTTTTTTAAATGATAATGACTACTTTAAATGTAAATATAAGCATTGGATGTCATATTTTTGACATGCATTGGTGTATAACATACAATGTACAGTGGACCCTCGATAATCCGGACACCTTCGTTCCCAGCCTAAACCGTCTGAAGTACAAGTTTTCCGGACTGCCAAATTCTGTGTTCTTAGTCAATTAAATTGTCACGTACGAGTTACTCCCCTTGACCTCGTAATCGATGATAGGCTTTTATGTAATATAAGTGTATTATAATTAATACTTCGTTTGTTATGTTTTATAGGCATTCTTATATCATTACGTTAAGAATGTTAAATAAACGCATTTCTTTTTCAAAATACGAAACCTAAAGCCATAGTTAATTACGTACTATGTATGCATATAGCTATGTATCCGAACCTTGATCTGTCGTACAGCAAATTGCCTAACGAATTATCAATATCATCTACATTCTTGGCATGATAACAAATAGTTGTGAACATTTTATGAACTCATATAATTGTTATTTTGTATAATGTGTGTTTTTAATGACCATTTCCACAAGTCTTTGCTTTCTGACTTACAGACGTGTGTAACAACCAAGTGCCCGTTCACGTCTATCTTTGTGCACAATGTCACACACGTGTAAATGGCATGTGCTGTAGCTTTTATATCTTATACCACAGACAATGAATTCGAATAGATTCACATACATTTAAAATTCTTGTTAATTTTGTGAGTAGTTTCCACTTTATTGTATCCGATACTCATAGCGATATATTCTGTATGCGAAACAAGTAAGGTACAGTATCTACAACATACGTACCCATACCCAAGCTCAAACTGCATGTTTAAAAGCGTGTGGCAAATAAAATATTGGGTATCTCAATTACAACACTGAAGTTTGATCTCCTATAGAAAATCAACAAACTGTTACATGACTGCATGTACCCGTGTGAAAGGTGTTCAGGTAAACCAGACATGTTAACCTTTGGTGACCAAAAATAGGTAGATTTTTAACTCAAAAGCGGTAGCATTGCACATGGCATTTTTCATGGCGCGTCATAGATATATAGATATCAATAATATGCAAAATAATTACAAAAACATATTTTGTTAACAAATTATGTTTTAACTTTGATTATCACCATAGGCCTTGCATTGGTGGCTCATTTTGCATTTTTTAAATGTTAATTAAGGCTTACTTTACATTTAGAAGATGAAAAATGCCAATAAATACATTGTATTATTTCAATGATATTTATCACCTTTTTTAAATATACAAGTATTTGTTTGATTTTTAGGTCATCTGACCCGAAGGGTCAGGATGACCTATAGTCATCATGCACCGTCCGTCGGCGTCCGCCGTCTGCCGTGCGTAAACTTTTCATTTAAACGACTTCTTCTCAATTACCATAAGGGCTACCAAAGTTGTGAAAATAAATGACCTTGACCTACTTTCAAGGTCACGGGGTCAAAAAGGCTGAAATCTTTGAACTACTTCTTCTCAATAACCATACGGCCCAGAGTATTCATATTTGGCCTGTAGCATGCGGGGATGAAGGGCTATCAAAGTTGTGAAAATAAATGACCTTGACCTACTTTTAAGGTCACAGGGGACAAATAGGCTTAAATCTTTGAATGACTTCTTATAACTAACCGAAAGGCCCAGAGTACTCAAATTTGGCTTGTAGCATGCTGGGATGAAGGGTTACCAAAGTTGTGAAAATTAATGACCTGGACCTACTTTCAAGGTCACAGGGGTCAAATAGGCTAAAATCTTTGAGCGACTTCTTCTCAATAACCATAAAGCCCAGAGTACTCATATTTAGCCTGTAGCATGCTGGGATGAAGAGCTACCAAAATTTGAAAATAAATGACCTGGACCTACTTTCAAGGTCACATGGGTCAAATAGGCTGAATTCTTTGAACGACTTCTTCTCAATAACCATAAAGCCCAGAGTACTCATATTTGGCCTGTAGCATGCTGGGATGAAGATCTACCAAAGTTGTGAAAATCAATGACCTTGACCTACTTTCAAGGTCACAGGGGTCAAAAAGGCTGAAATCTTTGAACGACTTCTCAATAACCATAAGGCCCAGAGTACTCATATTTGGCCTGTAGCATGCTGGGATGAAGGGCTACCAAAGTTGTGAAAAATAATGACCTTGACCTACTTTCAAGGTCACAGGGGACAAATAGGCTAAAATCGTTGAGCGACTTCTCCTTAATAACCATAAGGCCCAGAGTACTCATATATGGCCTGTGCCATGCGGGGAAAAAGGGCTACCAAAGTTATGAAAATGGATAACCTTGACCTGCTGTCAAGGTCACAAGGGTCAAATAGGCTAATATCTTTGAACGAGTTCTCAATAACCATAAGGCCCAGAGTACTCATTTTTGATTTCCTATACAGCTATTGCCAAATTAGTCAGATGACCGTTAAGGCCCTTGGGCGTCTTGTTCTTTCACTTTTCTTTTTTTTTTTTTTAATACATACTGGACTCATTTTCTTTCGATTTGTGCAAGAAAAAATACAAATATTTGTTTCTAAAATTTACACCAGTATACTAGAAAATTAATCCTCCTGATAGAAAAATATAATTTTTTTAGTGATATCCTGAAAAAATAAACCAAAATCCGGCTCCTTTATTAGAATCACCCCATTCCAAAATGGCGGCCATTACGATTGCAAAGTTTATGACTTTCGCCAGACACTATACGCCTATTATACTTTAAAAACCTGTGTAAATCATTTCAATTATAAGTAGTGTTTGTTTTTGAAATGATGCTTACTAGTTTTAAGCACAAAATTTATTGAAAGGCCAGAAGATTGTTTCCTTACGGTAGGCCTACTGAAATACGTAATACACATCGTTACACTCAGACACAATAAGTGACACCACAGAGCCAAGGTGGAACTAGCCCCAGGCTGCTAATTAGCACCAGTGGGTGTTGGTCAAGGAGTGTTCACACCTCCTTTTTTTACTTAATTATGAAGCCAGTCCCCCTACTCAGTCTGGTATGCAATTTGAAGCCGCCATGGCAGCCCCAACTGACTGTAAAAAATTCAGAAATCGGAAGAAGAAAAAAATTAGACGATGTTTTGCAGAAATCGGAATATTTGGATATTAAATCGGTAGGCGGAATATCAGCCTCAGAAGCGGTAGACTTCCGCCAGAATCGGTAGGGTTAACAAGTCTGGGTAAACACCTTTGGCTATATATGACCTGGCAGCCGTAGTCATGACAATACACACACAGTGTTAAGTGATAGTGTGTATTGTACACATGACTTTAGTTTCCCTTGGATTTTCTCGGCACGTGGCGACAACAAATTGTCCGGATTATTGCGGGAATTTATTAACAAAAGTTACATTCCATTCCCGACATGGAGTTCCTGATTTGGAATACGAATTTCCGGACTAGTGATTGTAAATAACGTTACGGAAATCCGTTCCCTGACATTTCCGTCTGGATTGTGAGTTTTCCGGACTATCGGCGTCCGGATTATTGCGGGTCCACTGTATATAATACACCAATGTATGTCAAAAATATGACAACTGCATGCCTATATATGTAAAATTCTATCACTCTGAGACTTATTACACAGGACAGCAAAGAGTTACATTCTACCTTTAGTCACATTATGCTGAAAACTTGCCAATCAGTGTCCCACTCTGCATTGTTAGCCTACCTACCTCAACAAGGAAAATGAACTTATACCATGATTTAGCATCTGCAATCCCTCCTCCATCATCAACATATTCATGCAGGCATGAAGGCTGTCAATTTAGTTTGGTCAAATAATGGATTGACCACTTTAATCAAGGTCACAGGGGTGAAAGTCTTACTCTGGATTTTATGTCTTTAAGGAGCCCTAGCTAAGACCATATATGGTTAGTTGGTGTAGCATGCTGATATAAAAAGCTACTAATAGTTTGCTCAAGTAAATGTCCTTGACCTTCATTTAAGGTCATGATCAAGTCAGATACTAGCCTAAAGATAACGAAAGACACCAATATCAGGCCTTGATTTCTCAAAATAAACTGAAGTGAAAAACTGACTTCAGTCAAAATTTTTCATATAAGTTACAGAAGAAGAAAAGCTTACCTGGTAATTTTTAGGTCACCTGAGACGAAGTTGACTTCTTCTCCAAAATGCTGAAGCAATTTAAATGAAATTTTGCACAAACATTCTAAGGCATAAGGCCAATCAAAATTGTGAATTATATGGTCCCCACTTCTCAGGGGGCTGTGGGAGGGGCCAAAAGGGGTAAAATTGAGTAAAATTTCAAAAATCTTCTTCTCTACTCACAGATGTGGTAGAATCAAATACTCTTCATAGATAGAAAGGTCTTAAGGTCCTTTACAAAAATTGTGAATTATATGACCCTGGGGTCTCTAGTTTCCCCCTTAGGAGGGGCCACGTTTACTATAGTTTATATTGGAAAAACACATTTTTGCGCATTATTTGGTCATTTGTTATAGGAAATGAGTCAAATGTTGTCAGAATTATCAGTATGAGATAAAATTTTCTATGACTGACCCCCCAGGGGCCTTAGGGGCGGGATCAGAAGGGTTCAAATTGGCTAAAACTTTAAAAAAATTCTTCTGAAATTCTGGAAATGGTAGAATCAAATACTTTTCATAAATAGAAAGGTCTTAAGGTCTTTTACAAAAATTGTGAATTATATGACCCTAGGATCTCACGTTTCCCCCTGGGGAGGGGGTCAAGTTTACTATAGTTTATATAGGGAAAGCACATTAATGAGCAAGTTTTGCCCAATTTTCATTTGAAACGAGTCAAACTTGGTTAGAATTATTAGCCTGAGATAGCATTTTAATATCATATCCACATTGGTCCTGGCCGACCCCCTGGGGGCAGAGGGGCGGGGCTAAAAAAGGGTCAAATAGGCTAAAACTTCAAAAATCTTCTTCTGAAATTCTGGAAATGGTAGAATCAAATACTTTTCATAAATAGAAAGGTCTTAAGGTCCTTTACAAAAGTTATGAATTATATGACCCTGGGGTCTCACGTTTCCCCCTGGGGAGGGGGTCAAGTTTACTATAGTACTAGTCCTAGTGTTCTACATGGATTGAAACCAAATTTGGCCAGAAACATCCTTGGGGGTAGAAGAACAGAGTTTGTATAAATTTTGGTTCTGACCCCCCGGAGGTAGAAGGGGCGGGGCCCAAAAGGGGAAATAGAGGTAAATAAAAGAAATCACTACTGGTCCTAGAATACTGCATGGATTGAAACCAAATTTGGCCAGAAACATCCTTGGGGGAAAAAGGAACAGACTTTGTATACATTTTGGCTCTGATCCCCAGGGGCACAGGGCGCAATAGGGGAAATAGAGTTAAATCATATAAATCGCTACTAGTCCTAGAGTTCTGCATGGATTAAAACCAAATTTGGCCAAAAACATCCTTAGGCATAGGGGAACAGAGTTTGCACAAATTTTGGCACTGACCCCCTAGGGGCAGGAGGGGTGATGCCCAATAGGGGAAGTAGAGGTCAATTTTCCTTCAGGAACGAATTATGAACCTGTATTCAGAACATTATTTGACATTACAAACCAGGTGAGCGATACAGGCCCTCTGGGCCTCTTATATTTAAATCTACACTTTTGCTTTGAGAAATCATAGCCTCAAAATTTTAAACTGGTATCACTCAAGGATTTAATGTTTCATACCTCATTCAAGATTAAAAACATATTAAAAGTGTAATGATTTATTTTAGGAACTTTGACCTGAGAATGCCAGAGAGGTTTCTGGTAGTAGTGATTTGGATCTATAGGTTATAAGTGAATCTGGTCCTTTAGGGTTAACATTGAAACACAGTATTTTGATTTTTGCAAGCCTTGGCAAGCAAACTAAAAAACTTCAAGATGAGTTTCATAGAATCTGATAAGAAATAAACACAAATTTAAGATACTTTTTATCACATTACTTAACAACCAACATTTCAAAGAATATAACGTAAAAATATTTTTCAAAAACCCAGTTGAGGCTGCCATTTTGTCCTACCGTCCTCAAAATCCTGATGTCATATTTTATTCTTTCTCAGTCATGACATCACAATGAAATTCCAGCCAGTGGAAATCGCTCTATATTACATCAGTGATATCAGGGCTCTTGCTGGGCCGTTTTGCCGGCCAATTATCGGCCCCATTCTCAATCTCAAATACCCATGTTTTTTCACAATTCCTCAAACTGATTTTCACAGTCACCTTTGTGTTGAAAAAATCAAAAGGTCAATGGCCAAAATGCTATGCTTTCGAGTGGTTTGTCGCCAATAAATCAATGTACTCATCACTCTAATGATATGTTAAGTGTTCTGTCGATTTAGCGTATATCCTAATCGCCATTGCGAAAGTAAAGCAAGGAGACAATGTCTCGAAACTCAAAATTTTACGGAAAGCAGATTGACAATAAAATAAAAGAAAGAATGTTGTTGCAATTGACATTCGATTGTTTTGTAGTCAATTTAAAAAACATTAGATCAACTACCATTGGATATATTTTTCTGTATCCAAAGGAGTATATCTACGGGTATGCAAATATTGTGAGTATTTTGTTATGCACAACTCTACAAGACAGTGACAGTCCGTTGCTGTCAGCTAATTTAGACAGTTAGGGAAAGGGCATTGTGAAATTTCAGCCAGGAGATAATGTCTCCAAAAAACTACAGAAAGAAAAAAAATTCTCTCTGATGAACAATTTTGTAACAAAGCCGAGATCAAGTTTACATGAAAAGTGAAATGTTGACTGTATAATGAGAATGGTGTCAGAGGGTCCTTTTTTACCTTATATTACTGCCAGTTGCAAAATGCTGTCAGCAAATTTTGACAGTTCAGAGAAAGAACTTTGGACTTCTAAATTACTAGCCAAAAGTAAAACTTAAATAAATTGCTTGAAATAAATAGTTTTTTGTTGTTTTTGTTATATTTGACAAAATATAATTTCCACAATTTTGGTCAATACCGCGATGATTTTCACAATTCTGACGGCTCCAGCCCCATTCACACAAAAGTGAGAGAGAGTCTAGGATATATGCAAAAATATTAGGCGAAATCACTGGATATCAGGCGAATTATGTGATTATTCAGAGTATTTGGTAAAAATAACCTTCAATTCAATATAAGCATTGCTCATAATTTATGGTTTTTGATAATTTCAACTAAACACTCATGAATTAACTTTTAAATGACAAAAATAACCAACTATAACAAACATATAAAAACAGTGCTTTCAATAAGGTACACAATCATTTCTTTATTGTGTATGTGGTCTTATTTTGCTGGAGGAGTTTAAAAATAAAATAATTGCCTACTAATTGATAAGTTATTTTGATTTTTTCTAATCTCATTTTTCATGACATTCAGGTAGAATATTAACTTATACAAGTTATTTTTGTTAGAATTTCGATCTTAGGTTTAGATTTTAAAGTGAACAGTCGGGCAAGGATGGCTAAAGTCGGTAAAAATGGTGTGAATGTATCCAATATAATTTCTTATGAAATGGAAAAATAAAATCTCTTGTCAAAATCTGTCTGCGTACGAAGAAATTAATTTAAAGTATGGAAATTCTAAAACATCCTCCCGGCTCACTATGTCCGTGGTTACATTTCCACGCAGCCTCGCTTTCAATGCTTTCAACTTTTCTTTACTTTAATGGTCACCGTCGTATTAATATGTGAGAACTTTTGGAAGGCCAATGAACGCATTTAGACTGGTTTTCTTTGCCCGACTATTCACTTTAACATTTACTCTGGAGGAAAAGCTAAACAGATAAAAAATCAATATTCCAGGGCATTAAACTTCTGTAAAAAATTCAAAACAAAATAAGAGTTCACAGAATTTTTCGTTATTGCTAAATTTGAAATAAATCAAAATTGACTTTCTCAGTTTATATGTACTAGGTATAACTGTGTCCTACTTTCGTCTGTAAGTTAAGCGGTATCTGTGACATTCGCTGGAGAGCTCTTATGGATCCCTCAAGGGGGTCATCAAACCTTTGTCTGTACTCTAGAGTTGATATCGCTGTTTCTAAAGTAAAGCTGTACTATTATCGTGTGGGAATGTTTACGTTATTGCATACAAAAACATCTTTTATTGCGTAAAAATACTTTGAAAATGTATATATTTGTAATTTGGGAATAGACAAGAGTACTTGTACTTATCATAATTGCACTATCATATTTAGGTCATCTGATGGGGTCAGGATGGCCTATAGTCATCATGCTTCGTCCGTTGATGTGCATTCTGCACCGTCTGTAAACTTTTCATTCAAACTTAAGACCAAAAAGTCCGGGGTAATGATATTTGGCCTGTAGCATGCTTTCATGAAGGGCTTCTTATTTAAATTTGTTCAAATGAATATCATGCTTTGTCTTTCGTTGTGCTCCATCCGTAAACTTTTCATTCATCCAACTTCTTCTCCATAACGGAAAGGCCCAGGGCACATATATGTGGCCTGTAGCATGCTGGGATGAAGGGCTACCAAGTTTCTTCAAAAGAAAGCATGACCTTGATCTTCGTTCAATGTCAAAGTGGTCAAATAGGCTAAAATCTTTAAACAACTTCTTGTGAATAACTAAGGGGCCAATAGACTTTATATTGGGCCTGTGAAAAGCTGGGATGAAGAGATACCAAGCTTGCTCGAATGAATGACTTTGACCTCCATTCAAGGTCACAGGGGTCAAATAGTCTTAAATCTTGAATAACTTCTTGTGAATAAATAAGAGGCCTAGAGATCTGATATTTGGCATGTAACAAGCTGGGATGAAGGGCTATCAAGTTGATTATGACTTTGACCTTCATTCAATGTCTCATTCATCTAATATATCAGAAACTGAACTTCTTCTATTTGAAAAGTTCTTTGTATTGCTTAATTGTTCTCCGAAAATCACCACCTTAAAAAAATGTATTACCTCTTTTCTTATTTAACTGATGTCAAGGTTGATGACTTCATGCGAAATACAACAGGAGGCCAAAGGGCTGTAACGTTCTGATGAACGTTAGGGCCTTTTGGTCTCTTGTTGTTTTTCTTAATGGAGTTTAAATCTGTGTATTTCGTTCTGCTATGCACAAATTCTAACCACTTGAAAACTAATTTAAAAAGAGACATTTGAAAGGAGTTCAAATCCAAATTCATATCCAAATATTCAAATTTATGCAAAACATCTTCTTAATTGTTTTTTCTTTTGATTTCATAGTAGGTTGGGGCTGCCATGGCGGCTTCAAAATGCATTACAGACAGAGTAGGGGGACTGGCTTGATAAATTTTTGACAAATCTATGATTGAGACCTGATATATGATTACCAGGTATATTTTATTAGATTTTATTAGCCAATGCTTCTGTACAGTAGTTAAATTTTGCGAGTGTAAAATTTCGCATATTTTTTGTGGTAACTAAACGATTTGCAAGGGGTTATTTTCACAAATTTTCTTTGTTGCTTTTCAGAGCATCATTCTTATGACAGGTAGGCAAAATATGTAAAACTATGAACTTGATTTATTTCGTGAGGTATTAAATTTTTGGAATTTGGATAGATCCACGAATTTAATGAAATCAAAACCCCACAAAATGTATCAACTATACAGTAAAGCGATTACAGTACAAGATTTTTGTTTTGTTTTTACAGTACGTTACCTACCCGAGGGGAACTACATGTCTACAATTGACGATGAGGAGACAGAGAGAATTATAGCCATTACTAGTACAATCCTTCCATCAGATAGAGTCACACTAGTAACAGCAGGAGTACAACTAAAAATCTGGACCATCGAGCCCCTGAACAGGTCAGTCATTTTAAAGTCAACTCCTGTTAACATCATATGTTGTTTAATTCCATTTTATGTGCATGTTCTGTTATGCCATATTTTCCAGACAAGTCGCACCTGTGCATAAGTCGCAAAGGCCTTTTTTCGTTCATGTATAAATCACACTGGTAAATAAGTTGCACCTAAACGTTAGGCCCATATACCCACGTAACCATGTGTATGCGATCAATCTCTAGCCTTACGAAGACTTGCTAAAGTCTGATGCATTGCATGAAGTTTTCTTGATATTATCATTCTTATAAATTCAAAAGAAATTTGAGTGTTATAAGTAACCAAATAATGTACCTTTTATTTGGCAAAAATATCTGGCCATGATTTATTATTACTCCAAAGTCGGCAAAGCAAAAATTACGATAATATGTTCTTCACGATAATATGTCGCCAACCAGTAGGCTACTGTATGGATCGTGACCAGTTATCGTGATTTCTTTGTTGTGTTTTTGGATTTATTAAAAAAGTAGCGACCTTTGAAGACTTAAAATTTGCATAAACTACCTGTAGTCCAAGAAGTTTCGGAAATAGCATTCATTTTTAGCTCACCTGGCCCGAAGGGCCGGTGAGCTTATGTCATGGCGCGGCGTCCGTCGTCCGTCCGTCCGTCCGTCCGTCCGTCCACATTTCCTTTAAATCGCTACTAGTCATAGAGTTCTGGATGGATTGTAACCAAATTTGGCCAGAAACATCCTTGGGGGAAGGGGAACAGAACTTGTATAAATTTTGGCTCTGACCCCCAGGGGGCAGGAGGGGCGGGGCCCAATAGGGGTAATAGAGGTAAATCCTATAAATCGCTACTTGTCCTAGAGTTCTGCATGGATTGTAACCAAATTTGGCCAGAAACATCCTTGGGGGAAGGGGAACAGAACTTGTATAAATTTTGGCTCTGACCCCCCGGGGGCAGGAGGGGCGGGGCCCAATAGGGGAAATAGAGGTAAATCCTATAAATCGCTACTTGTCCTAGAGTTCTGCATGGATTGTAACCAAATTTGGCCAGAAACATCCTTGGGGGAAGGGGAACAGAACTTGTATAAATTTTGGCTCTGACCCCCCGGGGGCAGGAGGGGCGGGGCCCAATAGGGGAAATAGAGGTAAATCCTATAAATCGCTACTTGTCCTAGAGTTCTGCATGGATTGTAACCAAATTTGGCCAGAAACATCCTTGGGGGAAGGGGAACAGAACTTGTATAAATTTTGGCTCTGACCCCCCGGGGGCAGGAGGGGCGGGGCCCAATAGGGGAAATAGAGGTAAATCCTATAAATCGCTACTTGTCCTAGAGTTCTGCATGGATTGTAACCAAATTTGGCCAGAAACATCCTTGGGGGAAGGGGAACAGAACTTGTATAAATTTTGGCTCTGACCCCCCGGGGGCAGGAGGGGCGGGGCCCAATAGGGGAAATAGAGGTAAATCCTATAAATCGCTACTTGTCCTAGAGTTCTGCATGGATTGTAACCAAATTTGGCCACAAACATCCTTGGGGGAAGGGGAACAGAACTTGTATAAATTTTGGCTCTGACCCCCAGGGGGCAGGAGGGGCGGGGCCCAATAGGGGAAATAGAGGTAAATCCTATAAATCGCTACTTGTCCTAGAGTTCTGCATGGATTGTAACCAAATTTGGCCACAAACATCCTTGGGGGAAGGGGAACAGAACTTGTATAAATTTTGGCTCTGACCCCCCGGGGGCAGGAGGGGCGGGGCCCAATAGGGGAAATAGAGGTAAATCCTATAAATCGCTACTTGTCCTAGAGTTCTGCATGGATTGTAACCAAATTTGGCCACAAACATCCTTGGGGGAAGGGGAACAGAACTTGTATAAATTTTGGCTCTGACCCCCCGGGGGCAGGAGGGGCGGGGCCCAATAGGGGAAATAGAGGTAAATCCTATAAATCGCTACTTGTCCTAGAGTTCTGCATGGATTGTAACCAAATTTGGCCACAAACATCCTTGGGGGAAGGGGAACAGAACTTGTATAAATTTTGGCTCTGACCCCCCGGGGGCAGGAGGGGCGGGGCCCAATAGGGGAAATAGAGGTAAATCCTATAAATCGCTACTTGTCCTAGAGTTCTGCATGGATTGTAACCAAATTTGGCCACAAACATCCTTGGGGGAAGGGGAACAGAACTTGTATAAATTTTGGCTCTGACCCCCCGGGGGCAGGAGGGGCGGGGCCCAATAGGGGAAATAGAGGTAAATCCTATAAATCGCTACTTGTCCTAGAGTTCTGCATGGATTGTAACCAAATTTGGCCACAAACATCCTTGGGGGAAGGGGAACAGAACTTGTATAAATTTTGGCTCTGACCCCCCGGGGGCAGGAGGGGCGGGGCCCAATAGGGGAAATAGAGGTAAATCCTATAAATCGCTACTTGTCCTAGAGTTCTGCATGGATTGTAACCAAATTTGGCCACAAACATCCTTGGGGGAAGGGGAACAGAACTTGTATAAATTTTGGCTCTGACCCCCCGGGGGCAGGAGGGGCGGGGCCCAATAGGGGAAATAGAGGTAAATCCTATAAATCGCTACTTGTCCTAGAGTTCTGCATGGATTGTAACCAAATTTGGCCACAAACATCCTTGGGGGAAGGGGAACAGAACTTGTATAAATTTTGGCTCTGACCCCCCGGGGGCAGGAGGGGCGGGGCCCAATAGGGGAAATAGAGGTAAATCCTATAAATCGCTACTTGTCCTAGAGTTCTGCATGGATTGTAACCAAATTTGGCCACAAACAGCCTTGGGGGAAGGGGAACAGAACTTGTATAAGTTTTGGCTCTGGCCCCCCAGGGGCAGGACGGATGGGGCCGCATAGGGGAAATAGAGGTAAATCCTACTAAATCTATAACTTTGATATCCCATGGTAACATTATAGTTCCTCTCGGCGAAATCCATCCCATGCTCCTTTGGGGTGTCTTCACCGACGTTCGAGCATTTCGGCACAAAAGCGGACCATGGATTGAGCTTGATCATGGATCGATTATAACGGTAAACTGGAACAAGGATGCATCATTCAATCAATCAAAAGAGCTTGATATATCAATAAACAACAAACAAACAAAGATTAAGGTTTACCAGGTATATTAATGAACAACAAAAAACTTTGTGATTTGTGATCAATGTGTTATTATAATTTTTTCACTTATCTTCATGTTTAAACCACATCGACATGTACATGACATCTACAAAAGTTTTTCTATTAGGAATTACTAAATCATACATCATCAAATATTTGCTAAGATAGGTGATTAAAATAATGCATGTATTTGAAATTCAAAATCATTGAAACAATAGCGACATTTATACACAATATTTGATTAAGGGACAGTCATATAAATTCATTTACTGAAATAGATTAAGCCATTAAATTTGTTGGCTACAGATACAGGTATACAGATGTACATTGTTCCTAGTGTAGGAAGCTTAAGTTTGTTGTTAAGTTTTATTTTTTCAGCAAGTATATTATATGTTTACATCTGCATTTGTGTATACACACTTATAGCTGCTAATAAATTATCCAGATTTAACATGCATTACAAATGAAATTCTCTTCCTTCTCATTATACTCTACACACACAGTATGGTACCACACATCACAAACATCACACATGACTTACGAAGACTTGCTAAAGTCCGATGCATTACATGAAGCTTTTTTTATGTCACCGAATAGCGTTCTTGTGAATAAAAAATAAATCTGAGTTTTATACGTAACGAAATAATGTACCTTTTATTTGGCAAAGTATCTGGCCATGATTTATTAGTCAAAAGTCATCAAAGGAACCCATTTTATTTTCTAAAAAGGAAACCAAAATATATCCGGAAATCGTAATATTTTTAATGTTATATTTTTCCGATAAATATTCTTAAATGTTAAGTGGATATGAAGATACGGCTATGTTAACTTATGATTTTTTTGTCTTTGAAGAGATGATGAAAATTCAACACTGCACACTTATAATTAGTATACTAAATTCAATATTTAAATGAAAAACCAATTTCTTAATTCCTTTGTTTTAGTCCTTCATTCACAGCATCTATGAGTGGCCTTGGCACTTTGATTAGGTCATCTGACCCTAAGGGTCAGGATGACCTATAGTCGTCATGTTTCGTACGTCTTCGTCCGCCATGCGCCGTCCGCCATGCGTTAACTTTTCAGATTTTGAACTTCTTCTCAAGTTCTACTAGTGCTATTAAGCTGAAACTTATATGACAGATAGCATTAGGTTAAATTAGACACAGTAATTATATCTATACATATAGATAAGAGAGTTAGACTGTCCACTGTGTAGTGTCAGGATAGAGGGACCATGCTGAGTTAGTACCCCTGGCTGAAGGGAAGGGTTGACCCCCGTGGTGACCACATGATAGCAGGTCTCAGTAAGAGCTAAAATAAATGTGTTTGTTTTATATTTAAAACAAGTAATAAGTAAAGAATTATAATAGTGAATAATGTAATTTACTAAGCACTGGATACAGTAAGATGTGTATTATTGATATACTGAGTTACAATTCAATAGGCAATATAGTTTGGAAGCTGTATAGCTTTTACAGTAATGTTTAGTATGTGAAAGTCAGTATTTCTAATGTAACATTTGTAATTAATAATAGTTCTATATATTTTCTATATCATAAGAAAGAAGATAAAGTTATCTTTAATTTGCAACCTTTATATTGGTTGTGTACTATATGGTTTCATTAATATATTAGGATAAAGATGTATAAGAAACACAGACTAGGCCTTTCAGGCAAAACCTAGAGATCCTTAGGGAGTCTGATTAGGGTGTCTTCTACCAGGTGTGGCAGGGACTTGTATAGTAGGGTTTTAGAGCCCAAAATCAATGCTAAACGATGCCATGGTAGGACATTTTAGGATCTAGGAGTCGTCTTCCAAATGATTAGGGTGTCTTCTACCAGGTGTGGCAGGGACTTGTATGCTTTCTCTATATACTCTGCTCTTCCTACACCATTTCCTATCTTTTCTCGTGCCCCGAAACGTTATATTTAGCGTCACGGTACGTAAAACTCTTCATTCATTCACCCCAAAATCAAAACGAGGAGTTCCAGAGGTTCTAGAAGTTACAAAAAGTTATAGTAAGACCGTTGGAATATATATATATATGGAGTGTAATTGGTGAATGTGAGATGCTGATGTAAAATTGTGGAACCCTAAGTAATAAATATGAGGAACTGAGGATTGGACATTATATTTTAAGTATAAACTAAGCATAATCATTATGTATGATTATGCAAGTGCTATGACCAGCCACAACGCCCGGTCATACTTACATGAAATAATCCTGACATGGTCCTGACAAAGTGTTGTTATTTTTTGGGTCGATCCAAAATCCATGATGGCCGCCATAGCCGCCGTCTTGAAAACACATTTTGAACTTCTTCTCAAGTTCTACGTGTGCGATTTGGCTGAAACTTGCATGAACTGATCCTGACATGGTCCCGACAAAGTGTTGTTATTTTTCTGTTTTTTATTTACATATTTAATAAGACTTGGCATTTTTTTCAACTATATATGTTCATAATACTGTGCTATGAAGGTTTATTATCAAATATTTTGTTTATTTTAATGTTCTGATTTTTTTTATATTTTTTTTTACACAGACATTTTTAGGTCATCTGACCCGAAGGGTCAAAATGACCTATTGTCATCATGCACTGTCCGTCGTAGTGCGCCATGCGCCGTCCTCGGTGCGTAAAGTTTTCATTCAAACGACTTCTTCTCAATAACCGAAAGGCCCAGAGCACTTATATTTGGCCTGAAGCATGCTGGGATAAAGGACTACCAAGTTTGTTAAAATGAATGACCTTGACCTTCAATCAAGGTCACAGGGGTCAAATAGGCTAAAACCATCAAACGACTTCTTATGAGTAACCAAAGGACCTAGAGACCTGATATTAGGCCCATGACATGCTGGGATGAAGGGCTACCAAGTTTGTTCAAATGAATGACCTTGACATTCATTCAAGGTCACAAGGTTCAAAAAGGCTAAAATCATTAAACAACTTCTTATGAATAACCAAATGACCTAGAGACTTGATATAGGGCCTGTGACATGCTGGGATGAAGGGCTACCATATTTGTTCAAAGAAATGACCTTGACTCTCATTCAAGGTCACAGGGGTCAAATAGGCTAAAATCTTTAAACAACGGCCTCTTCTCAAGAACCGAAAGGCCCAGGGTACTCATATTGGGCCTGCAGCATGCTGGGATGAAGGGCTACCAAGTTTGATCAAATGAATGACCTTGACCTTCATTCAAGGCCACAGGGGTCAAATAGGCTAAAATCTTTAAACAACTTCTTATGAATAACCAAAGGACCTAGAGATCTTATATTGAGCCCGTGACATGCTGGGATGAATGGCTACCTAGTTTGTTCAAATGAATGACCTTGACTCTCATTCAAGGTCACAGGGGTCAAATAGGCTAAAATCTTTAAACAACTTCTTCTCAAGAACAAAAAGGCCCAGGGTTCTCATATTGGGCCTGCTGCATGCTTGGATGAAGGGCTACCAAGTTTGTTCAAATAATTAACCTTGAACTTCATTCAAGGTCATGGGGGTCAAATAGGCTAAAAACATTTAAACAACTTCTTTTGAATAACTAAAATGCCTAGAGATCTGATATTGGACCTGTGGCATGCTGGTATGAAGGGCTACCTAGTTTGTTAAAATGAATGACCTTGATCTTCATTCAAGGTCACAGGGGTCAAAAAGGCTAAAATCTTTAAACAACTTCTTCTCAAGAACAAAAAGGCCCAGGGTTCTCATATTGGGCCTGCTGCATGCTTGGATGAAGGGCTACCAAGTTTGTTTGAATAATTGACCTTGACCTTCATTCAAGGTCATGGGGGTCAAATAGGCTAAAAACTTTTAAACAACTTCTTTTGAATAACTAAAATGCCTAGAGATCTGATATTGGGCCTGTGGCATGCTGGTATGAAGGGCTACCTAGTTTGTTAAAATGAATGACCTTGACCTTCATTCAAGGTCACAGGGGTCAAAAAGGCTAAAATCTTTGAACAACTATGTTGTATTGTGCCAATAGTCAGATGTCTGTTAAGGCCCATGGGCCTCTTGTTTTTTATACTTCTATGTTGATCACTTGTTGACATTCTGCTTATAATCATATCCAATGTATTCTTTATAACACAGACCTGTTATACCCCCACAATGTTTATTATCATATTCTACTTGTTGTCATATTTTCCATTAAAAATGAAAAAAAATTAAGAATTATTAACTTAAGGCCATGGAATGCTCAGTAGTATTTCTGGTAAATATAACCTATCTGTACCTGTAACGTGCGGATGTATGTACTTTAAAGCTTTGAACCTATAAAGTTGTCTATCAAACTGAATGTACTCTAATATAAGGATTGGTCACAGGGTCTATGAGCACTCCAGTAGAGGTCAGAGTGTCTGTACCAGGGGATATTACTAAGTTATTTTTTTAGCATGATGGAGCGCAGCGTAGCTCCATCGTAGCTTATAGCATGACCCCTAGTTTTGAAAATCACCTTGTGAACAGGATATCTCAAGTTATATATCATTAACAGCAATGAAATTTGGTAGAGACATGTAGTTATAGATCAGGACGGAACTGATAAAATTTGGCGATAAACAGACATAAACTGTATATTTGGGGAATTGAAATATATTTCATTCCTTCTTTGTCTATAGTAATTAATATTTAAATGAGAAACACAATGCATTATGGGAAATTATATGGCCGCCGGTACTGCTTCATACAAAAGAAATATAATTTAAAGATGCTCCACCGCTGACAAATGTTATTTTTTCACTATCAAAAACAGGAGGAGACAATTTTGTATTTTTCTTCAGTTACAAAAGTTACTTACTTTACACCATTACCACCGTTAAAAAGTTTGAGCTTCAAATTTTGATTAAAGTTAAAAATATGAAATATAATTAATTGCATCCCGAAAAAATTCTGTGGCAGTATATCCTATATGGAATGAAGTACTGATTCCCCCCCCCCCCCCCCATCCCTCTGTGCCTGAATGTGTATAATTAGAAAATTAAATGAGTCTTCCGCTGGAAGACGATATTTGATTATAATTCTGTAAAATCAACTTCTACTGAGGGATCAATTGAGATGACGTAGAGGTCACGTGGTTCAGTCTTCAGAGAAATATACATGAATTCATCAGTCTATAAAGAATAGGGTAATATATGTATAGGGATGGCAGTGTATATATATATCTGTATTGTATATATTTACATAATGTGAAATATATGTTCAGGGAGGGCAATTGATCCCTCAGTAGAAGTTGATTTTACAGAATTATAATCAAATATCGTCTTCCAGCGGAAGACTCATTTAATTTTCTAATTCCGTAAAATCAACCTACTGAGGGACCATATGAGATTTCAGAGATGATGAATTCATGTAATACAACCTTGACAGATCATATAGATCTACATTGAATACATGAAATGACACAAAGTCAAAATAAAATATTTACATCTGTATTTACATATACTATACACATATTTACACATACTTATTTACATAACCACATAGTTTGCATCATGACGTCAATATATTCAGTATATCTAAACAGACTAAACTGAAGTAATAACAATGGCAATACCAATATTAATGTCCTTATATTACTGCAGATATAGTATTATGTCACAGAAAATGATCACTTGATCATGATTGAGCTCATTAATCGTCTGTTTCTTATTCCTGGAAATGTGTGAGCATGTCAACAGAGACTTAAGGTGTCTCTATCACTTGTTTGTCATAAAACCTTTGAAAAGTACATTCATTGCTCCACCCTGCCGTTTTTAAGATAATACTGATCGGAATTTTAGCTGTCTTTGCAGCGGATGCTGATGCACTACGAGTACTATGTGGTTTAAACCAGTTTGTATCAACACCAGAGTTTTTTAACACAGAAGTTATCCAGTTCCGTAATGTTTGGTTTGTTACACACTGATGCGGAGGTAACAGTACTTATAAATAGTCTAGTGCGATCTCCTCGCAAAGGAGAAGTCCTCCGCAGATATTCTGTTATTGTTGTCACAATGCACAGTTCATGATCATGATTGAAAGCCTTTAGTTCTATCGGCGGACCGTGTTTCCCGGGTTTGGATTGTTTCACCAAATCTCCAATATGAATAGTGATTTTATCCTTTGTAAGTTTTATATTCCTGATATCAATCAGATGCAAAGTCTGACTTCTTTGGCAACTTAAAAGTGCCAGTAACATTACTAACTTCCAAGATAACAATTTCAAGGAGATAGTTTGAACTGGAGTTAAAGTTTTGAGATATTGGAGAACTGTTGAAACATTCCATGTTTGAGAACAACGAGGAAGAGAAGGTCTAAGATTATAGATTCCTTTCATAAATCTTTTTACAAGCACGCTATTTACACTATTTACACTACCAACCATCTCTAAAAAGGAAGATAAAAACGACTTAGCAGTGTTTATACTACTGTATCCCACACCTGTGTCATACATTTCGGACAGAAATTGTAAAATGTCATTTACAGATGGTGAAATCGGATCACACGTCCGTTGCTGTGAAAAAAACATCCATCGCCTGAAATGCACCCAATATTGCTGTTTTGTTGTCTCTCTCCAGGAAGATAAGATGATATCTCCAATGTTTGGTGATATTCCTTTACCTCGGAGATGATCCCGGAGAGTTTGCAGACAATCAATCTCATTTTCCTGAGAGGATGATCGTGCTGAGGTCGATTGGGTAAGTGTAGCATCTGTGGATGATTGGGCAAGATGTGTGGTGTTGCAACTAGTAGCCGTAACATCTTCGGAAACCAATGCTGTGTTGTCCAAAGGGGAGCGATGAGTACCATGCGTGCTCCGTCCTCCTCTAGTTTCTGCAGAACTCGTCCCAGGAGACTGAAAGGAGGAAACGCATAATATAAGTGATCAATTGTCCATGTGAGGCTAAAAGCATCCACAGCTGAAACTGTTGGATCTGGGAGGAAAGACACATAGGTAGACAACTGAGCATTGAGTCGTGAAGCAAATAAGTCAATGTCTAACTGCCCATATATCCTAACAATATCACGGAACACGGAAGAGTCAAGTTTCCATTCCATGTCATCAGATAGTGTCCGCGATAACCTATCTGCCTCGGTATTTGATACACCTGGTAAATAACATGCTGAGAGCCATATATTCCGCGCTAGGCACCATAACCATATACGCCTTGCGAGATGATGAAGCATATCTTTCTTGCCACCCATTTTTGACAAATAGTTTACAGCGACAGTATTATCCATGTATATTCTGACATGAATGTCATGTTTGTCACCACAGAAACACTGTAATGTTAAAAAAGCGGCAAACAGTTCAAGATAATTAATGTGATGATTTTGTTCGCTATATGACCAATGTCCTCCGGTACGCGAAGAAGTTCCTTTGATAAGACCACCCCAACCACTTTTGGAGCTGTCAGTCTCAAGCGTCAGATTGGGAGATCCGCGATACACTGGATTAGCGCATAAATGTACATTATCTATCCACCATGAAATTTGTTCTCTCCCATCACTAGATACATACACTTTGCCTTCAAAATCTCCTTTTGAGGATTTTAAGGCCTGATCTTTTTCATGCTCCAATGATTTATAAAACAACGGAGCATGTGGTACTGCAGGCTCACAAGCCACCATTTTGCCAATCAGTTGCGCAAGTGTCCAAATTGTGACTTCACGGCGTTTGAGTACATCCCTACACAACAGTACTAAGGACTCAACTTTTTCGTCGGTAAGTTTCACAGTCATATCTACAGAATTTAACAAAAAACCCAGAAAAGTGATACACTGAGTAGGATATAGTATGGATTTATCTGGGTGAACGGTAAGACCTAGCGAATCAAACAGCGTTACTGTGTCTACAATGTTACACATACAGGACTCAAAGGACTCTGCTTGTAATAGACTGTCATCAATGTATGCTACATTGGCATGTCCTTGTTTCCTTAGAGAGGAGTAGACCGCTTTCATGATCTTAGTGAAAACCCTTGGAGCTGACGACAGTCCGTTAGGTAAACAAGTAAATTCATAACACAAGCCTTTCCATGTAAACCGCAAGAATTTTCTGTCACGAAAATGGATTGGTATAGAATAGTAAGCATCCTTCAAGTCAATAGATGCAAACCAACAGTTTTTTGACATAAGAGTTATGGCAGATTTAAGCGTTTCCATTTTGAAATGTAAATGTTCAACATCAAGGTTTAAAGTTTTTAAATTTAAAATTAATCTGTATGATCCATATTTTTCGGTCGAAGAAAGATAGTAGACAGGAATTCATCACTGACCCTGTCAGAATTAGCAACTAACTCTATGACATGTTTAGACAGAAGTTTCTCAAGTTCAATATCTATAAACCCAGCTTCAGATGTTGAAAAAGGAATAGAATGCGGAGCACTTGCTTGATATGGCACTGACTGAAATTCTATTTGATATCCTTGAATCTGAGATCTAAGCCATGGATCAGATGATAATTGATTCCATGCTTCCGAATAATGTTTTACCTTACCACCACTGAAATTGTCAGGGACATTATGTAATGTTTCAAAAACGTCTTGTGCAGTTTTAAAACTGACATCAGTCTTGTCTAAACACACTGTCGTAACACTTACGTGTGAAGTATTCAGTCCTGTTTTTTCTTTGGTCCTTTTGCTGGTCTTTGCGACAAAAAAGGTCCCCGCTCAGAACTGTAATTGTTGCGGTGTCGCTGCTGTGGTCCCTGTTGGCCTTGACCGTGACCATGTTTGTTGTTGTTGTCCCATCTGCGGTGGTTCTGTTGTTGTTGTCCAGAATGCCGATTAGCATAATGTCCTGCATGTTTTCCTCCATGTGTTTGGCGGCTATGTGGTTGTCGGATAGGGTTGAATCTATCACTCTTGTGTGACAGTTTTGGTGATTTGGTAATCTGTTTGCTCACTCTTTTAGCATCACTAATTTCCTTTATCCTTTGCTCAAGTTCATCGCCTAACAATTGAGAGGTTACAGGGTTAGACTGAGCACACAAAGATTTGAATTCTTCATTTATTGCAGGCAAGAGGTTTTGTTTCCTGCGGTAGGAGATGTCAGTGTGCAGAATCTGGAGACATTTGAAAGTGTCATTTGCCAATGACAAACAGTCTTTCACTTCTTTTGGCCGAAGACCCTCTTGTGTCGCGTTAAAAAGTCTATCAGACAAGTGTAGCAGTGGGTATAAGGCTTTACACACAAGACTTTGGAATGATTGATACTTTAAATCAGTGTCCTTGTGTCGCCTCCCTAAACTATTCCAAATTGATGGAGGGAGTCTAGGAACCACGACGTTCTCACAGTTATTGGGTCGGAAGTGTTTTCCTAATAAAACCTTCTGTTTGTCTTTACATACCTTGGTATGCATGCCCGTATTGATAACTGCAGCCAGTTTACGTTTATAGCCGATGAACATTATTCTTCGTCATGGTAAAACGACATGATATTGTCAATAATGGCGTCGCCAGTACCTGTTTCAGTTGTATCCAACGCACTGGCAAATGAGGTATCCATTGATATCTCCTCTGAGATGGCGTCGGAGTCCTCTTCCTGATCACTGACAGACTGATTGTCAGATTGTTCGTCTACGAAATCTAAGGATACTGACTCCTCAACAGTAGCAGATCTGTTTCCGGACTGATCAATGTTCTCGGTAGGAGCAGTATTATCCGTTCGTGAGAGGTGGATATTTTGCTGTTTTGCCATCTGTTCCATTAAACGGAACATCATCTGATTCTGTAGCAACATAGATTGTTGTATGGCGATACCGGATGTTTCTGGCGGAAGTCTCGTAGTGACTCTCGGAGGGACGAGAGTTGGCTCTTCATTTGCATAATTTATGCTAGATGCTGAGCGTGGAGGCTCCGATGTCGTGACCTAATGGCGACCGTCATAATTTTCCACAGAAGCAGCAACCGTAACGGAATTGTTTCTTACTGCGGTATTAGCGGTAGAATTCCACGCAAAAGATTGTCTATTCCCAGCATTGGTTTCTGTAGACATATGCCCAGAATTGAGCGAAGTTTCTTCATTGACCGACCCAGAATTGGGTTCAGAGCCCATGGTGGGTCGCGAACTCGCTGACCCATGAGAATGTAAACACAGTCACAAATCTCCGTTAGCACGTGGAGAGCAACTTTCGTAAAATGCCAACTAAATCGTCATCAATTTAGTTAATAATTGGCAACGTAAAAAGTAAATTTGTAGCAGTATTGTTCCAAAAATCCAAAGTAAATTCCTCTGATGATAATTCACGTCTTGAACCACGTGACCTCTAGGTCATCTCATATGGTCCCTCAGTAGGTTGATTTTACGGAATGGCACGTACCTAATACACAGCAGCTAGTACGTTACCTTCCAGCTGACTGCTGTCCACACAAGTTATACACACTGGTGACTCACTTATACTCAACTTACATATCTAAGTGTTTCTTTCTGTGTATATTAAATAATGTTTTTTAAAAACAGATATGAGATAAAAGACAATATAAGGCTGCCCTATTGTGTGCATGGTTTTGCTTACATATGTAAGTGAGCAATACAAGAGTGTAGGACAAAAGTTTTTTTAATGAATATAAGACTTTTGCTTTCTTTAATTTAAAATCTTTTCTTTTATTTATAAGAATTTTGATTTAAAAGAATGTCAAACAAAACATACACCCAGTATGGTTTTTCAGTGATCAGTTGAATATTCTTGAAATAAATTATATCAAAGTCAGTCAGAATTTAAGACATTTGACTGCTGATAGATACACACAGCTTTGAATTAAGCTTCTATAACACAGTTTCTGTTTCTGGGGGAATGGATATCTGCCTAACAGCTTAAAGTGAATAGTTGGGCAAAGAAAACCAGTCTAAATGCGTTTATTGGCCTTCCAAAAGTTCTCACATATTAATACGATGGTCAAGTTATGCTTACGTTTCCCAGTTCTGACCATTGAAATAAAGAAAAGTTGAAAGCATTGAAAGCGAGGCTGCGTGGAAATGTAACCACGGACATAGTCAGGCGGGAGGACGTTTTAGGATTCCTATACTTTAAATTAATTTCTTCTTACGCAGACATATGTTGACGAGAGATTTTATTTTTCTATTTCATCAGAAATTATACTGGACACATTTACCCCATTTTTACCGACTTGAGCCATCCTTTTCCCGACTGTTCACTTTAATGTTTTTAGAATGAATTACTCATATCATTAGGAAATTATTAGTTTTTTCAATATAATAACAATAATTGTCAACAGAATTGTGTATCATAATGTCATATAATCAGCATAACTTGAAACTAAAAATCATTTTGAATTATATTATTATTTGTGGCACTACTGCAAAAATTATTATATTTACAGTCAGACCATGAAGTCAAATTGTGGTCTACAATATCATTTCTTATGTTTGATTTAATTAAGCTGTACTTTGTATGGTTTGAGTCTAAGGGATTACATCCAGTAACATTTCAACTCTGTAATTTGAATTATGTTGACCTACGACATGCTAATTTCAATGCAGTTGACCTATACTGTATCTGAGCTATATGGATACACTGTTCTTGCAGATAATTATAATACAACAAATCATGTGCTATAAACTGATATGAATAAATGCTATATATTTTTGGGTATAACAATTATTTTTCATCTCTTAGTTCCAATAAACATATAAAATAATCGCATTTATATAAACTTATGTTCAAAGTGAAATATGTTGTTTGCATCTCACTAGCAACCTGTACGAAATAATCTGGTCGGACTGGAATCGGAATCTGATCGGATTTCAATGTTCAAAAATCTGCACGGATTAATATCTTCTCTTTACAGTATATCAAAATCTGATCATAATTTCCTGAATCCGATCGGGAAAACTTTTTTCTGATCGGAAAACAGGGGCGTAATATTTAAATGAATACAGTAAGATTTTCCATATATGGAAAATCCATGCAGAAAAAAATCCAGTTGTATTAAAATCTCAGCAGATAAAATCCGACTCAAAATTCCGACCAGAATTCAGAAAAAAAATCTGATCAGATTTTTCTAAAAACCCAATCGTATTTTGAATTTTATTCCGATTGGATTTTGGAAAAATAATCTGATCAGATTTTCTGCAAACCATGATAGTTTACTGTAGCCACATATCTGATCAGATTTATTAGTACACCAGGGAAGTCAACAAAATAAACAAAAAACTAACAAGAAAGTTTGTAAGCAGGATTTTTTATTCAATAATTATCTAATATAGAAGTTAAAAAAGTCAATTTAGTTCTTTAACCATATTATGGCTTTTAGCTCATATATCTATAATATTTCAATGCCTCTTTATATATATACACATATATATATAATTAAGTCCTTTAGATAATAAGACAATGTTTTATTTTCCATGATATTCTTGCTCCTCTTCGCATTAAAGAGTTTTTCCTGGTACAACTGATCCTTCCTTTCATTGATAGTTTAATTTGTTAAGTAGCAAGGTGTAACTGTTGACTTTACATTATCTGAAATACAGAAAAAAACCATTCAATTTAGTTTTAAAAAATTAGTTGATCTTCTCTTATCAACATCCTAATCCTAATTTTACTTTTATATTAACATTATAGTTATAATTATAAAGCTGCATCAGTATTATAAATTCACTGAAATCCAATAAAATCACAGCTAGGTTTTAGGAAAACAAGCTGGACAAAAAGCATGCATTATTGTATATATGTATTGATTGACCTCTCTGACTGAGGTTTCAAACTATTTCTGCTCTGTACATGTATTTGACATATTTTAATAGTTCAAGTGGATGCAAGCTGTAAATTATAGCATAGTGATTCAATTTATGTTACAAACAATATACTGATGCTTCATAAATTCTAATTTTTGTGCTTTGTACTGATATATGATCCAACAATATTGATCTCAAGAAGGATTTTACTGGCAATACTATATTCAATATGACAATAGCATTCTCATCATTTAACTAAATATGTGTCCCACAAGTATCACAATAATTACATAGTATATATACTCTCCAAATATTTCTATGAATTTAGAACTCACCAGTATGAATATTGCTCTCATGGCTGAAATCTTCATCTTCTTCTCATTAATACATCCATAAATGCTCTTCTGTTAATGTAGTTGCATATTACCTTTTACTGAACCATAGAATCCAAAATAGCACAATATAGTTCCATTCCTAGAACACTTTTATAGTTATATATTCACACAAAATCACAGAGAAAAAAATAGTCTCCCTCCATCAACAGCATTCACTTTCAAAAGTGCTAGAATGTAGATTCCGGTTAGAAAAATTGGGGCACAAGAAAGGATTTTCAATCTAAGTGCCATAGTAATTAAAAAGTGATTTAATTTCATTTGACATATTTGATTGAAAACAACTACATTACAGACATGTTTATATAATTATGTAAACATAATTATCATATATTCCAGTAAATAGATTTAATAGATAAATCATACTTGTTTAGATATAAACATATGCCCTTTGGTTGGCCCCATGAATTTTTGTGACTCAGAATCCTATCCCTTGACCTCCCTAGTCCAGTGCCCAGCTGGGCCCATCTACATGATAAGAGATGTAGATCTCAGCAACATATTGGTTATACACACTGGCCTGGGATCTGGACTTAATTAGTATACATATATAATATCAAGACAGAAAAATTTAAAATTACCTAATTTACCTACCTGTTATGATAGCTATTAAATAATTAAATAAGAAGAACTTAAAAAATGAATTCTTTAATTGGAATATGTATTTATTATAATACCCGTTACATGTATGTAAAATTGGGGGTTTCAGTGGGTTCCGCTCGGAGGGCCGGCTTCAACATACGACCAGGAAGATATTGATATCTTTAGCATCTTTTATTGTCGGATTTCTGGTTCTAATCAGTCCCTATAAAATATACAAATAACACTAATTAACACACAATCGAACGCACTTCAAGTGAGTACACTCACACTTACAAAACTCTCATTTAGATTCGGAGAATTCAAATATTATTGAACAATTTCACACATCTCCACAACAAATACAAATATCAGATTACGAGTAAAATTAAATGGATGTTTGATATTATTATCCAACACAACAACTTATACACTACATACCACGACCAAATAATACAAAATTATCATACTCGATCGGCAATAATCGATCGAGGAAAATATATAAAAAGTTACCGATATATAAAAAATAGATAATTTACTGATTTAGAAAGATTGAATTAGATATTCCAATAATTTACATTAGCCTAAACATATTTATGAAGTAAAACCATTATTCACTTACCCCGTGTATGGCACAAGGGACGTTCATAAAAAAACCTGTTATAGCAACGACAAAGATAATCGTCCTCTCTATCAAGAATCCCAAATAGAAGTGAAGAAAAGAAATGAAGTAAGGCGGGAAAGGAAAGAAAGAGTTAACGCGCATGTCGAGGTCAAGTGGTCAATGTCCGTAACATGTACATATATACTATATACATCGTATGTCCGGTATGCCTAATCGGGGCCTACTATCCACTATTCTACATACAAAGTTACACGCGACGAAACCGAAAGTAGACGCGGACTTACGGAAAGAAATACAAAACACTGACAAATTCAATTAACATAATAAATTAATAACATATTAAATAATAAATAAACATTCTCATTTACCAGGGTGTCACATGTATTATGAAAATTGCCAGAGACTGATGGTACTGATGATCATAATAGTACAGGATATATTCTTGAACCTTGCAAAAAGACCACATTTTACCATACCAAATAGACTAGTTGCTGTTTGAATCACATTTGATTTGGAAACTCCTTTGGATAGTAGAAAAAATTATATTGTGTAGAATTATTGATTTCAAAGTTAATTTATATGACATAAAAATTAATGTTTGCTGGCCCCTTTGCTCATATTAGAATGATGATATTACACATGTTTTATTTCAATATCTGCTGATAAAAAAATCTTAAATGAAACTAAAATTAAAAGAAGATAATTAATTGTTTTTTATGAATATGTTCAAGTGTTAAGTGAATTTGTGGGATTATATATACTCAAAGCTTGAAAATCTTTGTCTGTTTAAAGTTAAAGTTTGGAATCTGTATTTCAGTGAAAACTCTAAGTCAGAAAATCTGTGTCAGTGAAAACTCCAAGTCAGAAAATCTGTGTCAGTGAAAACTCTAAGTCAGAAAATCTGACTCTGTCAATATTACAAAGTTCAGAAATCTGTGTCACAGTCGGAATATTTTTCCAATTCTCTAAAATCCAACTGGATATAGAATAGGATTTTACAGACTGGGATTTTTGCTTCTTAGAATCCGATCAGATATTGCACACAGAATCCGTGTCCGATCGGATTTTTGGTAAATTTTTAAGAATCCGATTGGATTCCAATCGGAATTTCTGTTTTTCCGATCAGAATCCGATTCTGAATTTCATACAGGATAACAAAGATGCAACTTTGGGGGTCGCACTAAAATCATGAAATCCATATACCATATACATGTGCGGCATGATCATTTCTAATTAATGTAATGGCCTTGAAATCATCTTTTTTGCCTTTTCCTCAAATACATATGAAAAATCATATGCGAATAAAACAACAATTTTCAGCACATAAGAATGAAATCACTGAATACACTGAATTTAATGAGACAATGTTTCATGTTTGATACCTTATTATTATTCAAAATATGACTAAAGAATTTACTCTTTGTGTTTATTCCCCATAACACATGCTTCTTAGATTAATACCACAATCTATTTTTCATAAATCAGACTGAATTCCATCATTCTGATAAAAACAGACACAAACAGTGTTAAATTACCGCATACTTATATTGAAATAAAATACCTAACAAAGCTCTTATTCCCTAATGATGGTTTGGAAAGTATACATGAAAATTAAAATGTATTTTGATATTTTCAACATTTACAAAATAACTTGAAATATGTATAGGTGGCTTATGATATTGTGTAAAATACAGATATCCTTGAGTGAGTTCCAGTTGTAGATATTAAGCATTGGCATTCAGTTGGCATTCATAGTCAATATGAATACCAACTGGAGGGAGGCAAATTTCATGATGCGCTCTAGCTTCATGGAGATCGATTGCTAATGATACAAAAAAGCTTTTCAATCAATTTTGACTGAATATGCCGGAATGAATGAAATAATATGTATACGTATGCACAAAGAAGTTAGATATAGGATACTATCCAATTGATGTTGTCAGAGTAGATTGAAGATTGCCATAAAGGGATTTAAAGGATATGATAAATACAAGATACACTTAATAACAAAATTTTAGAGCGACAAATGACATTTTGTTGCCATTTTCTCAAAAGAAAGAGAGAAGGTGATATTTATGTATCATTGACTCACGCTCCAGTGATCTTCTGTAATGATCCTATTTTGTGATTTGCTACTAATATATATATATGTGTGTATGAATAATGAAATAAATTGTCATCTTATAAAAGAGTGCTTGCATTTATAAAACAACACTTTTAGCTGGAAGTCATAGTTTTCCAACTTGAAATTTACATGAAGTGTATGATATGCTGTTCACCGATATCAAATTCATTTATCTTAGAAATTGCAATGTCTTTCAATTACATTATTGTATCGCATAACGCATGTTCTTGGTATTGAGTAGAAGGAAATAGAAAATTATCTTTAAAAAGTTGTATAAACAATTTCTTTACCATTGCAATTTGACAACAATTGATGGATATGCTATTGTGCATTGACATTTATCATTTATGTAATCAATGCAAATCAGAATTCTTGATTTGTAACTTTTTTGAGGCTTAAGTCTCAGTACTTTCAGTACTTTGATTGTTTTAATTAGGCATATATATACACGATTAAACACCAATTATTGTCCAAATGAAGAATTTCATTTATGCTGTGTCGGCGGTGGAGCATCTTTAAGAAAAGACTAAGGCAATCAAGAGATATTCATTATTTTTCTATTCTTAAATATGTTACTCAAAGTATCATGATATCATAATTACCTGTGTTGGATAATCTATATTCCCTGGACAGTGTCACTGGTCAGGTGCCCTAGTTTCATCTAGATGCTGTTTATAGGCCTATATGTGTGTGTAAATGTGTTACATATTCCCTTTACGGTTAAAGGGAAAAACAATAGTTGAGAGTTAATTATTGTATTTTGTTTTCAAGACCCTGGGAAAGGCTCGACTGTAGCTGCCAATTCAATTGTTGACCCGTAGTACACATTCCGTTGTGCCGAGACCCAGCCAATATAACTTGTGCATTGTTATCTTAATTGTGAAATTGATATTGTGTTGAAGAAAATGAGATAAAGGATAAGTATTCAGTTTACCTCTTATAACCAGGACAGCCAAACACCTTTGATTTTTTTTGTCACCTATAATGAATTAAGCCCTCCCCCAGCAGGTATGTTTTAAAAGTCTAGTCAACTTAACACTTTTATTATATATAGTTGCACAAGTACATGTGTGATACCGATAAGCAAACATACAGTGTACAGGAAAAAGTTTCCCCAATTATTTTATATCATATTACAATATTCTGATAAATTTGAATTAACAGCATTGTTAAATGTCTGAATTTTATTAAATTTTCTAATATTAAAAGTTAAGTTAATGCTATTTGAATTGGTCCCAACAATATTCACACTAAGAAGATGCTGCTTCTGCATACGCTCACACTAAAATCCTGCTCAGCAAAACACTGTTCTCCACAAATCATTTTTTTTTTTTTTATAAAACTGTTGTTCTATATATCAATTAACATTTGATAAATGACATCTGTCTTGAAAGAAGTGTATGATTGTTTTTATACCAACATTGATAACAAATACCAGTGGTCATTTGAACTGTCCTAATTAATTATTAGTTTAATCAGTGCATATAATTAAGTGATGATCAAGAATATTAGTCAAAACCAATCATTGAACATTAATTAACTAAACCATCGTGCAACTAGGCCATTGGCCTCTTGTTAGGTTGATGTGTTCTAGGGAATTTGATGATGCGTGGGTACTCTAATACCTTATTGCCAGGCTATTATTACACCTCATGTTTATAAAAGTGTCTATAATTAAAATTGCGAATTTTATGATCAGGTGGATGATTTATTTGAAATGTTGAAACTGTTGATGAAATGTAATGTCAGTGGTGTTACACTCAGTGACGACAGTGTGACAGAGTGAAGGATCAGCTTCTAGTCTTATACCTAGCGGGCTTACTGGTCGTTGTTTGTAAGTCAACAAGGTCTTTATAATAATGTACTTATCATATGTTACCCAAAATGCTTAATGTGCATTCGTACAATTGTAAGGAAGGTTGATTTTAAGTTTCCTTCGTGTACAGATCAAATAGAACCTATCAAAATTGTACAGCCTTTATCCATCGACTGGCTCTGCTTTAAAGGTTCACCACTTTTCCGAATCAAAAAATAAAGGTTTCTTAAAAACAATTATAACAAAAGAAAATTTATATGGTTGGCCTAAGATAAGGTTACAACACCAAACAAAATCTCCTGCGTAATCTATGTTTACAGTGAAGATTCCTTTTGCTGTTTTGCTGTCTGGCGCGGTGATAATCAGCAAACGAGCAGTATTTAGACTGACGACAGGAAACATAATGCAACCAGCATTATGAAAATTAACATTTAATTTATTTTAATTATTTTTTTAGGAATTGATAATAACTGTAGTATTACCGTTAAGTTAATAATTTTTGCAATTCTATAAAATTTTCAATCTTATTTTACATTTCCATTTTAAAAATCAAGTTTCGTTTCGGACAGGTAGTGGCCCTTTAACATATTATGTAAAAATGGTAAAATAGTTACTACTCACACAGGTGCAGACTGGCTACCTGAGTCTCTAGAATATTAAAACATCACTAAAATTTGCTCGATAGATTATCTAAGGGGAGATAATCTAGGATTAGACCTCTGCTGAGAAATTATGTTAAGAACTATAGAAGAATCTGCAAATATGGTAAAACAGTTTCAACTCATTCAGATGCAGACCAGTCTCTAGAATATCAAAGACTTATCTAAATATTTGCTCAATGAATTATCTAGGGGAAGATAATCTTGCATTAGATCTCTATTTGGGAAACCTGGTGACCAATCAGGTCTACCTTCAAAATGAAAACAAATAAGTTACAGTAATCAAATTTTGCATTCTGACAGGTGCTTTGAAACAAGGGAAGTTTTCATATTCATGCAAATATAATAAATAAGAACCAATATTTAGAGAAATTTTAATTCCTTGTGAGTGTCTCTTTGCCAATTAAGGATATTGTAAAAAAAACAACCAGACATCCAAAATCATCATCTATCTCCACCGTGTCATTTTTATGTGAAAAATAACTACTAAAAAAAACGTGGTTAGATCATGCTTTGCAGTCAACTTTCTCAGCTGTGGTTTAAGTGAGTCACCGATCATTTCGAATACAATGTAGATAGTCAAGGATCAGATTTGACATATTTCCTGAACACAAATTTTAGCTTTTGCGTCAAAGGGCATTAACTCTAAATTGTATAAACACCAACAAAATTAATTGCTTAATTTTGTGTACTGAAGACTTTCTTAGAAATGTTAGTGTGTTGTATACTTTGCTTATATAATAAGGGAAAAATAAAGATTATCTCCCCTTGAAAATTACCGGTATTCTTTTTGATTCTCTTCTTTTCTTGTAGATAATCATTTTTCAATTCAGGCTTTCAATCTTATTATATTTTAAGAATCTAAAAAATGCAATGCATTGTGTAACCTTAAAGGGACAATTCAGTGAACATTGAAATTTACACATATTTCGGAAACAAACCAGCTCTAATAGAAATTAGATTAGTAGGTTTTTCTGTGATGTTGTGAAATGTATGTGAAATGTTCCAACTCGCTTACTGTCCACCATTACACATAGTGGTTGTATGTCTTGTGTGCCGAACCCCGGCCCTTGCCTGTGTAGTAAAGACAATTTTGTCTACCTTATTAGATGCATGTTCTTGTCTTAGATAATTTCAAGAACTCCTCAGTGGTTATCTATTGCATTTGTTTAACGTGCTTGACTTTGGCTAAAGGGTATAGGTACATCGTACATGTAGTACCAGCTGCTTGATCGTATTGATCAACAATTTGGAACTTCAACAGCATCAATCAAAATACTAACAACGTCATGAAATTTGTGAATATTTCTTGTTATATGTTTCATAAGGAATGTAGAACAATACATTTATGTCATATTTTACTTAGTGGTTATATGTAACAGAATCAGCCTCCCTTTAACCTTTAACCGATAAAAAGTTTATTTAATTTGTTAGCCCACCATCATCAGATGGTGGGCTATTCAAATCGCTTTTTGTCCGTGGTCCTTTCGTCCGTCCGTCCCTCCCTCCGTCCGTCCGTCCGTCCGTCCTTCCGTCCATTAACATTTCTTGTTACCGCTATTTCTCGGAAAGAGCTGAAGGGATCTTTCTCAAATTTCATATGTAGGTTCCCCTAGGGCCCTAGTTGTGCATATTGCATTTTAGGACCGATCGGATAACAAGATGGCCGCCAGGCCGCCATCTTGGATTTTGATAGTTAAAGTTTGTTACCGCTATTTCTCAGAAAGTACTGAAGGGATCTCTCTCAAATTTCACATGTAGGTTCCCCTAGGGCCCTAGTTGTGCATATTGCATTTTGGGACAGATCGGTTAACAAGATGGCCGCCAGGCTGCCATCTTGGATTTTGGTAGGTAAAGTTTGTTACCGCTATTTCTCAGAAAGGACTGAAGGGATCTCTCTCAAATTTCACATGTAGGTTCCCCTAGGGCCTAGTTGTGGCATATTGCATTTTAGGACCGATCGGATAACACAGATGGCCCGCCAGGCCGCATCTTGGATTTTGATAGGTTAAAGTTTGTTTACCTCTATTTCTCAGAAAGTACTGAAGGGGATCTCTCTCAATTTTCACATGTAGGTTCCCTAGGGCCCTTAGTTGTGCATATTGCAAATTTTGGGATGGATCGAATAACAAGATGGCCGCCAGGCGCCATTTTGGATTTTGGTAGGTAAAGTTTGTTATACCGCTATTTCTCAGAAAGTACTGAAGGGATCTCTCTCAATTTTTCACATGTAGGTTTCCCTAGGACCCTAGTTGTGCATATTGCATTTTGGGACGGAACGTCAAGAGAGATGCGCCGCCATCTTGGATGATAAGATTGTTACCGCTTTTCTCAGAAAATACTGAAGGGATCTCTCTCAAATTTCACATGTAGGTTCCCCTAGGGCCCTAGTTGTGCATATTGCATTTTGGGAGGGATCGGTTAACAAGATGGCCGCCATCTTGGATTTTGGTAGGTAAAGTTTGTTACCGCTATTTCTCAGAAAGTACTGAAGGGATCTCTCTCAAATTTCACATGTAGGTTTCCCTAGGGCCCTAGTTGTGCATATTGCATTTTGGGAGGGATCGGTCAACAAGATGGCCGCCAGGCCGCCATCTTGGATTTTGATAGTTAAAGTTTTTTACCGCTATTTCTCAGAAAGTACTGAAGGGATATGTTTCAAATTTCATGTGCAGGTTCCCTTAGGTCCTTAGTTATGCATGTTACATTTTGGGACCGATCAGTCAACAAGATGGCCGACAGGCCACCATTTTGAATTTTGATAATTGAAGTTTGTTAACGCTTAGAAAGTACTGAAGTGATCGGTCTCAAATTTTATATGTAGGTTCTCCTAGGACCTGCATATTGCATTTTGGGACCAATCGGTTAACAAGATGGCCAACAGGTAGCCATCTTGGATTTTGATAATTGAAGTTTGTTAGTGTGATATATCTCAGAAAGTACTGAAAAGATCTTTCTCAAATTTCATATGTAGTAAAAGTTTGAAAGCAGAGAAAAGATCCCTCTTTCTATTGTCAGACGTAGATCATTCTTTGGTGGGCGCCAAGATCCCTCTGGGATCTCTTGTTTTACTTATTATGATCAATATTTATATGCATAAACTGAATATAATTATGATACTAGAATAATTTTGAATTTTGCATGATGTTAGTTAAAATTCCAGTTTGAAAAACTAATTTCGAAAACTAACTATACACATAGAAAATGTCCGGAGAGTATTTTTAATGCAGGGTAAATTTGTGGACAGACTCTTAAACAGGGTTTAATGAGATGACAAAGAGCAATGTTTCGTTTTCGTTTTTTCCCAAAAGTGTTAATTTTTCGAAAAAGGCATTATTTCAAACAAAATATTCCATTAAAAATCTTAAAGAAATGGTTCAGATATGAATTATATTCATGATCTATTCAAATGATTTATGAATAAAAACGAATGTAGAATGTGCATTTAGTTCTAATGAAAATGAACACGAATATCTATAGCCATTTGGGCCCGTTTAAAGATACAAAAAGAAGAAGTAGTTACTGTATTATTTTAGAGGGACAATTAGAAGCACTTTCTATTTGCAAAGTTTAAAGAAAATTGGGCTGGAGGCAGTTGCTATGGGTTTTGCTTGATTATTTTAACGTCCTATTAACAGCCTAGGGGTCATAAAAGGACGGCCTCCCATGTATGCAGTGTGTAGCGTGTGTGAAGTGCGAGGTGCATGTTTTGGGAGTCTGCGGTATGTTTGTGTTGTGTCTTCTTGTATAGTGGAACTGTTGCCCTTTTTATAGTGCTATATCACTGAAGCATGCGGCCAAAAAACCCAAGCAACACACCCCACACGGTCACAATATACTGACGACAGGCGAACCAGTCGTCCCACTCCCTGTATGCTGAGGGCTAAGCAGGAGCAGAAACTATCACTTTTAAAGACATTGGTGTGTCCTGGCCAGGGGACAGAACCGAGAGCCTTCCTCACTAGGGCGAACGCTCAACTCAAAAGTGAGGCGGTGCCAAGGGAGGAATTAGGAAACATAAAGTCAGTTAGGAAAAGATCCTATTTAGTCGCCTTTTACGATCATGCAGCAGGTATAAATCTAATGCCCTACCTGCAGGGCAAAGTTGCTATGGGATTTAGCTTGAACACCACTAGGGCTATTATTGAGTTGAAACCTCAGTTTTAACATTTAGATGTTGTACTGTATGATGTCATTCAACCACAAATCCGTCTTTTAACCATGGTTGTCATTCTAGTATGGGATAGGTATAAGCCTTTGGGGGTTATATTGATTTCTTACCATGACACCATGCACTTTATAGCTTTGATTTAATGCACTATACATGTAGATAGCTTGAGAGTGCAGAAAAATTAAATGGCTTTTAAATGGATTGGACTGAAAATTGCATGAAATGTTTAAGGTAAATAAGAATTTCTGAAAATTAATTGCTTCACATCTCTCAGTGAAACATTCAAAGTCATGTAATCAGAAAAAAAAATGTTCCATTTGAAAACTTATTTATATAGATTATTTTGCTGCAAAAATAAATTGGTTTTGATTACAGTAAATGATATGAAAAATAGCAAAGGTAGTTAACATACGTTAATCCTTTTATTGCATAATTTGCAACATATTCTGTAAGATGAAATTGATGTAAGCTTTGCAATCAACTTGAAGATGTCATGGTACAATGCATAATGTGCATTGAACATTGGTATATGATATAGTCCCCAAGTGATTTCCAAATTCTGAGTTTAGCATTATCAAACAGTTGCCATGTCTGGTTGTCAACACTGTTGATGAACGAATGTGATGGCTGATGCTGAAAGTGTCTCAATTAAGATTAACGTAACAGGCTCTAGTCAGAGGTTGGTGTTTTTTTCTAAAGTACTCCGGCTATCGAAGGGAATAAATATGATGACATAAGATGTGTTATATGTTAATATACCATATTGAATTAGCTCGACTTTATAACAGGAAAACAAATTGGAATTTTTAGCTCACCTGGCCCGAAGGGCCGGTGAGCTTATGTCATGGCGCGGCGTCTGTCGTCCGTCCGTCCGTCGTCCGTCCGTCAACATTTCCTTTAAATTGCTACTAGTCATAGAGTTCTGCATGGATTGTAACCAAATTTGGCCACAAGCATCCTTGAGGGAGGGGGAACAGAAGTTGTATAAATTTTGGCTCTGACCCCCAGGGGGCAGGAGGGGCGGGGCCAAATAGGGGAAATACAGGTAAATTCTTTAAATCGCTACTTGTCCTAGAGTTCTGCATGGATTGTAACCAAAATTGGCCACAAACATCCTTGGGGGAGGGGGAACAGAACTTGTATAAATTGGGCTCTGACCCCCGGGGGCAGGAGGGGCGGGGCCCAATAGGGGAAATAGAGGTAAATTCTTTAAATCGCTACTTGCCTAGAGTTCTGCATGGATTGTAACCAAAATTGGCCACAAACATCCTTGGGGGAAGGGGAACAGAACTTGTATAAATTTTGGCTCTGACCCCCGGGGGCAGGAGGGGAAGGGCCCAATAGGGGAAATAGAGGTAAATTCTTTAAATCGCTACTTGTCCTAGAGTTCTGCATGGATTGTAACCAAATTTGGCCACAAACATCCTTGGGGGAAGGGGAACAGAACTTGTATACATTTTGGCTCTGACCCCCGTTGCAGGAGGGGCGGGGCCCAATAGGGGAATAGAGGTAAATTCTTTAAATCGCTACTTCTAGAGTTCTGCATGGATTGTAACAGACCTGGGTATGTGTACAATTTTGGAGTATTTAGTACGCATATGTGGTCCTAAATACACAATACGCATTGCGTTGGCTTTCTACGATTTATTGATGCAAATTAAAACTTTAAAAAAGACATTGTGTTCATACCTTTCTCTGTAATGAGCGCTATATCGGAACACCTTGATGAGTTCAGGTTGCTATGAAGTGTCTGAAGAGCGCTTGAATGTGATGAACATTTTGCATGGAAATGTGAAGCGTCAGCGTGACACTGATCTGTAAGGAAAATGTCTAAACAAAAGCAAAGATGACAATCATGAGGACTCTTGCACACCTAAAAGGTTACGGACGAAGGAATCGATGGCAAAGTATAGTGAGGAGTGGCCCTTTCTCTAGATGTCACAAGAGGGCACACATTACGTATTTTCCTCCTAATGTGCCAGGTACTTTTTCTGCGGCCGTGATTGGAGTTATGACTGCCAAAGACACGTGGGTCATGATAGTTACTTGCCGTTTTAGTTTATATCATATTTCTTGTTGTCTTACCCACTTAACCATTCTGTGCTGTGTGTATTGGAACTATAAACAATATATTTGAAATGTATAAATTGTTTTATTGTAATTGATATTAAGATATCCGTTAAAGTAAAAATCAAATAATGTATATCATAATTAAGTACTTTTCTGTGCTGGTAACAGTTCATTGACCGATAATTTAAAATACACATTGGTTGTGCAAAATACACATTGGGGCAATGGGAAATCCACATTTGCTTCAGAATATATACCCAGGTCTGTTGTAACCAAATTTGGCCACAAACATCTTTGGGGGAGGGGGAACAGAACTTGTATGAATTTTGGCTCTGACCCCCCCCCAGGGCAGGAGGGGCGGGGCCCAATAGGGGAAATAGAGGTAAATTCTTTAAATCGCTACTTCTCCTAGAGTTCTGCATGGATTGTAACCAAAATTAGCCACAAACATCCTTGGGGTAAGGGAAATAGAACTTGTATAAATTTTGGCTCTGATCCCCCAGGTATAAATTTTGGCTCTGGTCCCCCGGGGGCAGGAGGGGCGGGGCCCAATAGGGGAAATACAGGTAAATCCTTTAAATCGTTACTAGTCATAGAGTTCTGCATGGAATGTAACCAAATTTGGCCAGAAATATCCTTGGGAGAATAAGAACTGAGTTTGAATTCATTTTGGCACTGGTCCCGGGGGGCAGGAGGGGCGGGGCCCTATAGGGGAATTATAGGTAAATCATATAAATCGGTACTTGTCCTAGAGTTCTACATGAATTGTAACCAAATTTGGCTACAAACATCCGTTTTGGAAGCGGAACAGAACTTGTATAAATTTGGCTCTGACCCCTGGGGGCAGGAGGGGCGGGGCTCAATAGGGGAAATACAGGTAAATCCTTTAAATGGCTACTAGTCATAGAGTTCTGCATGGAATGTAACCAAATTTGGCCAGAAATATCCTTGGGAGAATGAGAACTGAGTTTGAATAAATTTTGGCACTGGTCCCGGGGGGCAGGAGGGGCGGGCCCTATAGGGGAATTATAGGTAAATCATATAAATCGGTACTTGTCCTAGAGTTCCGCATGGATTGTAACCAAATTTGGCGCCACATAAACATCCTTGGGGGTAGGAGAACAGAACTTGTATAAATTTTGGCTCTGATCCCCCGGGGGCAGGAGGGGCGGGGCCCAATAGGGGAAATAAAGGTAAATCCTTTAAATCGCTTCTAGTCATAGAGTTCTGCACCTATTGCAACCAAATTTGGCCACAAGCATCCTTGGGGGAAGGGAAACAGAACTTGTATAAATTTTGGCTCTGATCCCCCAGGGGCAAGAGGGGCGGGGCCCAATAGGGGAAATAAAGGTAAATCCTTTAAATCACTCTAGTCATAGAGTTCTGCACCTATTGCAACCAAATTTGGCCACAAGCATCCTTGGGGGAAGGGAAACAGAACTTGTATAAATTTTGGCTCTGATCCCCCAGGGGCAAGAGGGGCGGGGCCCAATAGGGGAAATAGAGGTAAATCCTTTAAATCGCTACTAGTCATAGAGTTCTGCATCGAATGTAACCAAATTTGACCACAAACATCCTTGGGGGAAGGGGAACAGAACTTGTATAAATTTTGGCTCTGGCCCAGGGGAGGGGGGGGGGGGCAGGACGGGTGGGGCCCAATAGGGGACTTAGAGGTTAATATTAAAATTCTTTCAGAAAAGAAACAATGAACCTGTATTCAGAACATTACTTGGCATTACAAACCAGGTGAGCGATACAGGCCCTCTGGGCCTCTTGTTATTGTGTACTACCTGTAAATTTTGTGGGTAATAAGACAAAATTAGCAACTAAAATTGCACTTAAAACTACATGTAACCTTAGCTAAATTAGATCATTTAAGTTTTGCAATTAAAATTTATATCACAGATGAAATTTACCATTGACCAGTGAAATCACAAAAATATAAATCCCAAGAAAATTATAAACAAGCTGAATAGTAGATCTTTTTTTAATCACATCAATCGTTTTAATGATAAAATATATTACCATTGTTTGGTGTTTGTAAAGTTAAAGGGAAACAAAATCTTGCTTCTTGGCTAAAATTGATGATTTGGAATTTGATTTTGGATAACTGAAGATATTTCTAAAAATTAATATGCCAAAATGGTTATTTCTAAAAACAAATGTGCACAAATGGTGAGAGATAACTCTTGTTTGACTAAATATTTTGATGATTTCTTGACGGTTTGTAGGAGTAACTTCCCTTTGAGTCATACGCATTGATGAGAAATGTATTTTAATAACAGATTAGCTCTGTAGTAGGTGGGAATGAAAAAGAAAAAAAAAGATATGTAATTTTTCAAGCTTTTGAAATTAATTATTCTTTTTCATCTATCTTCATTTTATTGTTTGTGCAGTCCTTCTGTATCTGGTTATATCTGTTAAATATCACAGTTTACAAAACACTTTACAAATATAGAGCTGATATAAAATTCAAGTATGAAATAATTTAAAAAAAAAAAAAAAAAAAACACTTCATATAAGTTTTGATGAAATTCGATTTATCATCTCGAAGTTTTGAATTTTTGTCATCAAAGCTCGCAAAAAAAAAAAAATTGCCAGATTTAGAATCCCATGTCACATGTATACTCTTCAACTTAAGCTGAAATGATTCTAACATCATAGACCCTGAAACTGACAGTTTTTTTTTAATTCAACTGAACTTTTTGTTTTTGAAATTAGAAAAAAAATCTGATGAAGTGTATGCAATAGAAACTTGTTTTTTGTCTTTTGTTGACTGTATACAATATATAGCTTTAGATGTATAAGTTGGAAGATTTCTTTGGTCATTTTTTGGCAGAGGATTGTCATCATAGCCTCATTTCCCTATCCTTGACAATCAAAGTATTGCATGACATTACATATTTAGTAAATGTCATGAAACTTGGCAATTAAATTTGATATAATTAAACAACTCTGACGTAAATTAATAATTTATTAACTTCTAGTCATGACTAGTTATTTTATTCATAACTTTTACTATATTACATACCTCACATGGAAAATTTCATTTTGGTCACCATTTTCTTAAAGGTGATAAAAACAGATTTTAAATATGCTATATTTGTGTTGATATTTGTTTATTGTGGTGCACTTTATGATTTCCAACAGAAAATACAGGTTGGATTTGGCGTAATTTCCATAAAATGTGCTTGAAACGAAGTCCACAGCGACCCTTGTCTAGAACGATTGCATCGCTTATCGCCCCTGATATCACCAGGTGGCCGTAGATTCGTGACGTCATCTGAGACAAACAGCTGTGACAATAGCCGGGAAATTCAATGGGGCAGTGTTGCGGTATTGGCGATTATAGATATATAAAACAGTCGCGCTACGTGTAATTGCTATATTGATAAGTGGAAATGTATCCATATATATAATATACAATCTATAACATACCCTGATATAATAAAAACGATCGTTTACTCATTCTAATCGTTATATTCTGGGCTATAAAAGTGTTATGTTCTTTAGGTCAAAAGTCATTTGACATCGTGTCCGTGTGTGTCAACTCAGGTTCGAGGAGGTTGCGGTTGACTTTTGTCTGTAAATTAAAACTCTAAACATACACTTTAAAGTTTATATCAACAAGAAGAAATATAAGTTTACAAGAAAATGGACCAAAACAAAAATGACACTACATATGCTACATGTACATACATATAATGCATATTTATAAAAGTAGACCCCGACATCCTTCATGCCGTTTCTAAAACCCTATCGTACCGCGACAAACGTGCCCCTTTCCTGCCTTATGTATGTATGTACTACATACCTCTATTTCCTATTTTGAACTTAATCCTTCAGAACACCGCACAGAAAGGATTAAGCTTATTTATTTTTTAAAGTTCTGTAATAAGTTTTACGGATTTATTCGACAAAATTTCAGGGCTTTCCGTGTACGAAAATAGATTAACATGTACAGTAGTAATAATGCACGCACGACCGATAAGAAAGACGGAACAAAACACAGATACTAGATACAATGACCAAATATGCATGACATGTACTCGTGGACAAGATATGCACGTTTAATAGTTCAACTAACACAGGGCCATGAAACAACCTATTTCTTATAAAACACGTATCATTTACAAGACCGCTTCATTATTATATTATCTAACCGTGCGCAGTTTGGAAAATTTCAAAAGTATACGAACAGTTCACAGGGATTTGAGAATTAGTTTGTATCAATATGGACACGCTAGATAGCCTATTGATCATTATGAGACGATTTAGGGGTCTAGATAAAAATAATCGGTAAAAATCGTATTCTACGTATACGCAAGTGTACTCTGAAGAATATAACAGGAAATTAATAAGTACGCAAATTGGCCAAATTGGCGAGCATTGTGGTGTTTTGAGGGTTCGGGGGAGACCCCCGGAAAAAATATTATGATTTAGAATGGCTGAGAAATGAGTTTCACAATGTATTTTGATGATTTTGCGAGCGGCGAAGGCGCGATATTTTGGTATTTGGGGGTCCGAAGGTCTCCCCCGAGAAGGAAAAAATATTACTATTTACAATGGCTGTGACGAGTTTTACGATGTATTTTGATGATTTTAAAGCGTTCTTAACATTGTAATTTTTCTATTTTAAATTACCTGCATTTATATAATGATAATATTGTGACCCTGCTCGATCCGAACATACCGGCTTCACACCATCGGCACATTGCTGTGTAACTCAAAGTACATGTACAAAGAACTGTAATAATGATTTAATTGTCTTGCTAAGACTTATACACATTTTTAGAATCCCTAAAAGAGAGTATGAAAACTGTGCAGGAGGACCCTTTCATTTTTCTTTTAATCATGCGCGCATGTTTGTAACAGATGATTTTTTTTTTCATCAAAACGTAGGTCTAAGGAGGTGGGCCGCAATAATTGTCCATTTTCACTACGATATTATTTTGCACATAAAATTACCAGTATGTATATCAAAACTCCCCGGTTAATTTTATGTGTAAACTATAAATTACATACATGCACAGTCGTATTACTCCAGGGTGGACTGAATAGGAAAGTAATACTTATTCATTCATGAAAAATGACCTTATGTTTAAGCCCCCACATGATATTCCACATGATATATGTACTCGATATTAATGACATCATCATTTACATATAGTGACGTCATTTAATAGGTTATGACGTCAATAATGTGTGATTATGTAGGGGATAAACACGCTACCCAATAAGTCGGAATATAACATATTTTTCTCCATGTGTATTTCCGTAAGTACTAAGACCTGTGGCTAAAATCCACATGCATGTTGACAGTTCCGCGATCGGCACACCGGCTTCCACTAGTTGTTTGTCTCAGATGACGTCACAACTCATCGGAACTCAAGGGAGGTAAGTCATAGAAAAAAATCTGTCGTCAAAAAGATGTGAAGATTGCTTTCATTAATTTTACTATTTAGAGACAAAATATTAGCAAATATCAAACTGATATATTTTTCAATAGGACATAAAAATGTTTCTAGTGTATTATCTCATTTTCCATGTCCCTTCTGTTTTTATCACCTTTAAAAGGAATTTTTTTAATAAATGAAACCTTATTGTTATTAATATCTTCTTTTTTTAGCGTTTTGTCTTAGATTTATCACAAACTTTGTAGGACATTATAAAAGCAGTTATGTAATTTTGATATTGATAATTTATTACCAGAAGAAGACATTAAATTGGTTTAAAAACACTCCATGTCATGATGATATCATTGATATGTATATGAAGGCATAATGATATGAATTGTCATTCTCACATTAGGTGACCTATTCCTAGTACATTAAACAAAAGGCCATCGCTAACTTGTCAAAATAATTTTTTCTATGGTGTTAGACTACACTGGTCACTCACCCTACTGTCAAACCATATTCCATCTGTACTGTCAAACCACTGCATCTCATCTTCCAAACCACTCCATCTCTATTGTCAAACCTTTCCATCTCAATGCTGTCAAACCACTCCATCTTTACTGTCAAACCACTCCATCTTTACTGTTAAACCACTCAATCTTTACTGTCAAACCACTCCACCTCTACTGTCAAACCACTCCATCTTTACTGTCAAACCACTCCACCTGTACTGCCAAACCACTCCATCTTTACTGTCAAACGACTCCATCTTTACTGTCATACCACTCCATCTCTATACTGTCAAACCACTCCACCTCTACTGCCAAACCACTCCATCCTTACTGTCAAACCACTCCATCTCTATACTGTCAAACAATTCACTTTCAACTATCAAACCACTCACCTCTGTTGTCAAACCACTCCATCTCTATTGTCAAACCACTCCATCTCTATTGTCAAACCACTCCATCTCTACTGTCAAATCACTCCATAAATGTTTTGACAAATCACTGCACTTTTCTGTTTGAACTCATTCCATCAATGTTCTGTCAAACTTTTGAATATTTTTGTGTCAATTAAACTAATCTATTTCTACCCTGTCAAAATTTATTATTTCTATCTTTTCAATCTATTTCATCTCTTACGCTGCATGGAAACTTACATGAATCTCTGCCTGAAATGATTCCATCTTTTCTTTGCCTATAACTGTTCGAATTTCTACTATTTCAAACTGTTCCATCTTACTCTGTCACACTCCCTCTCCCTATCAATCACACTCTTTGTTTCACTATATACATAGCTGTAACTGGCAAGTGGCACTGTAGTTTAACACTGCCAGCTAGAAAACTCCATCTCTGCTCTGTCACACAACTACATCTCTGTTCTGTCAAACAACTACATCATTATTTTCTCAAAAAACTCCATTTCTGCTTCGTCAAACAACTGCATCTCTATTCTGTCAAACAACTTCATTTCTGCTTTGCCAAATAACTACATCTCTATTCTGTCAAACAACTACATTTCTGCTCTGTCAAACCACTACATTTCTATTCTGTCAAACAACTACATTTCTGCTCTGTCAAACAACTTCATCTCTATTATGTCAAACAACTCCATCTCTGCTCTGATAGACAACTTAATTGTTACGCCGTCAAACAACTCTATATCTCTACCATTTCTATACCTTTCTTTACAACTCCACTTCTACTCTGCCAAAAATTATCTCTACTGTCAAACAACTCCATTCCTAACCCATAAATTACTGCATCCATCCTTGCTGCAACAAATATTTCAATCTATATATCTGCCAAACAACTCCAACTCCATAACTGTCAAATTATCTATTTTCTAAGTGGAACGTAACTTGTTTGTCTGTCAAACTAACTGTATTCTGGCCTCAATAATTTCTTCTGCAAAACAATACACAGCTCTCCTATGCAGTGGCAACCTTGCTAAGTTGGCAGCCTGCCAACTATGCTAATGCTATGGATGTCAAGGGCTTGTTGTATGTGGGTCAAGAACATTCTAGTGTATACCATGTTATTAGTGTTTTTACCACTTTTAAATTATACAGTGACTGATGGTAAAACCTCACTGAATCGAGCAATATGTCACAACACCAGAATTGGCCACATTTTTCAAGGCAACAATTTTTGATAGATTTCATTTTAATGTATCACCAAATTTCTATATTTAAATAGAAATCAGGCTTCCGGCTAGGCTGTGGTCTAGATGCTTGTGTGTACTCTTACAATTATAAAATCAGATTGATGTAAGTCATAAATCTATCAGAGTAAAGAGAAAGGCCAATATCCTTCTCATGTGAAAAGCATTTTTTGCTTTGAACATAGATCTTATTCTGAGCCTGGAAAATGTATTTTCCTGGTTTAACTAGACAGAAAGATTTATAAATTAACTTTTATCAATTCATCACTCTTTGCAGCCCTGATTTAGTTACAAAGATAACAGAATTCATTCATAACAAATTCTGAATCTTAACTTTTGTACTTTTACACAGAAGGACTTAATTTGATGGGGCCCATGGGCATAACTACTAAAGTAATTTCATTTTTATGTTTTCTTAAAAGCCCCGGGGCTTATATAAGAATATAAAGCTTTGCTAGTATGTCATTTGAAAATGAAACAACTACTGGAATTTGCATGCATTAAAACTACGGTGCAGTGTAATTTTAAGAGTTTGGAACAAAAAACAAAAAACCTGACGCTCAAGTTGCACAATATATATAACTTAATGTAAAAGTAATATTAATATGTCGTAAATCTTTTAAAAGTACAAAAGAATTGCTATTATAGTTATTTTTATGATAACAGTAATGTGTAAGTACTCTGCAGCTACGTAGAGATTCAGGAAAAGTTTAGCTGCTATTAGTTCAGATATAAAATCTATAACTTTCCTACACTCTAACGCTTATTATAGCTATCAACCTAATATGGATTGTAATATGTACTGTACTTAGCTAATTAATATGTGATTTAGGTTATTATAAATATAATGAGCTTTCATTTATTTCTTTACTACAAATATGTTAAATATGTCCCATTAATAGATTGTGTCATTCAAGATCATCCTAAGGTTTCAGAGATGGAAGAAAACTAGAGTACTTGGGGAAAAAAACATCAACCATCTGTATGTGGCAGCTCTGGTCCCACCCTAGTACAAATGTAGGATAGTAAAATACTATAGTAAAATATAGAAATAAAATAGTTAATTTCTGATTTTAGTGTCGCTTGGATATGAAGACGCATGAATTAGATATACTAAAACTTGGGTGATAATTACCATGTTAAGCTTAACAAAATGTCACAAGTTTTATAATGTACAGCCAAATTTTATTTCAAAATTTATGCATTTGATGTCATATATTTAAATTTGGGTTGTTACGCAATTTTTCTTTTGTTAATTTATTCTGTCTGTCTGTTCTGAAAAATGAAACATGCGTTGATGACATCATACACCAAACACTTGGCATGCTATTGCGAAATAAATAAAAAAAAAAAAACTTTGTTGTACATATTAATCATTTATCATTTTAATTAAATCATTATATATAATTATAGAATTGGAGAAGATTATTGTTTGATGTATCAACGGAAAATTAAAATTATAAATTTAGTTTAGTAATTACAATGTATTAGACTTGGACACATAGGTGTTGATTTGGAAGTACGTACAAGTCTAAAATTTTCTTCAGTTGTTTTCATCTCCTGAACTCTTCAAGGATATCCGGGCGGCCATGACTGCGAACTTGTTTTAAGAAGAAAGGTCTTAAGCAAGGTTAAAGTTTGAAGACAGGCTGCACATCTTTAGAACATTTTCCTTTACCTTTACATTGAAGAGTGCAAAACGAAAAATTCATGGGTCTTTAATTCATCAATGCACTAAGCAAGGACAAATTATTGAATATCTTAAGTAACAGATCGAAAAAACTTTAAAAGCTGTAAACATATTGAAATGTTAATTTTTCTGAATAAATTTTCGCAAATCTTTTTTAAAACGTACTTAGGGCTACCTTACCGCGTATGAATGGTTACAGGGTACATTCACTTAAAATAATTTTTAAGTGACATCTTACAGATGTGTACTGGTTCACCTTCTTTGTCATTAATGCACTCTCGATGTATTAGGTTCGTTGATATATTTTATGCACTCAATCTTATGCACACATGCTGTCAGATTTAGATGTTAAAACTTTAACACCAAAACCTGACCGGAATTTCTTCTGATAAACATTATAGATATATATGTAGATTGCTTTTGGTTAACAGACTAGTACTGTTTAATATTTCAGCCAATTTACAAGTTTAATGATTTTTTTTTTTTTTCGGAGAAAACAAAATGTAGTATGTAGTACAGAATGTGTCACACATTATTTTCACCTCATCAATATACTATTTTAATAAATAGATGGCAGTTATTGTACACTATGTTAAAAAAAAACCATTAATTCTCATCCCCAAAAAATATAGGGATAGAACATATCTTTCAATTTCTATAGTGTGTGACTGCTTCAGTGCTTTTTCATGAAATTGAGGTATTGTAGTCAACTTAATTTGGTGGAAAATTGATAATGAGCTTTTATGCATATCATTTTTAGCTCACCTGGTCCGAAGGACCAAGGTGAGCTTATGCCAAACCGTGGCGTCCGTCGTCCGTCGTCCGTCGTCCGTCGTCCGTCCGTCCGTCCGTCCGTCAACAATCGACTTCTTCTCCATAACCGCTGGTCGGATTTCAACAAAATTTGGCTGGTAGCATCCTTATGGGCTACTAACTGAAAATTGTACAAATGATGGGGCTGACCCCCCAGGGGCCTGAGGGGCGGGGCCAAGAAGTGGGTCCATTTGGCTATTTCCATATAAACGACTTCTTCTCTGAACCAAGCATGGGATAGCCCCCATAATGCAATGGTAGCATCCTTATAGGGTGGGGATTCAAAATTGTACAAATGATGGGGCTGACCCCCGGGGGCCTGAGGGGCGGGGTCAAATGGGGTCCATTTGGCTATTTCCATATAAACGACTTCTTCTCTGAAACCAAGCATGGGATAGCACCCATAATGCAATGGTAGCATCCTTATAGGGTGGGGATTCAAAATTGTACAAATGATGGGGCTGACCCCCCGGGGGCCTGAGGGGCGGGGTCAAATGGGGTCAATTTGGCTATTTCCATATAAACGACTTCTTCTCTGAAACCAAGCATGGATAAGCACCCATAATGCAATGGTAGCATCCTTATAGGGTGGGGATTCAAAATTGTACAAATGATGGGGCTGACCCCCGGGGGCCTGAGGGGCGGGGTCAAATGGGGTCCATTTGGCTATTTCCATATAAACGACTTCTTCTCTGAAACCAAGCATGGGATAGCACCCATAATGCAATGGTAGCATCCTTATAGGGTGGGGATTCAAAATTGTACAAATGATGGGGCTGACCCCCCGGGGCCTGAGGGCGGGGTCAAATGGGGTCAATTTGGCTATTTCCATATAAACGACTTCTTCTCTGAAACTAAGCATGAGATAGCACTCATAATGCAATGGTAGTATCCTTATAGGGTTGGGATTTGAAATTGTACAACTGATAGAGCTGACCCCCGGGGCCTTAGACGGCAATAGATGCGAGGTCAAAAGGTCAATTAGGCTACTATTTTCATATAAATTACTTTGTCTCTGAACCTATGTATTGGATAGCATATTTGTATGGTATCAATAGCATCATTGTATGGTTGTGATTCAAAATTAAACTTTGGGAGTTAATTTTGCTTATTTTTCTAATTGTCTGAGTCTTGTGATAATTACTAACAAAAAACCAGGTGAGCGATACAGGCCCTCTGGGCCTCTTGTTATTTTTTGTTTCTTGTATGATTTACAGTCCTATAAATTGAGATATATATAGGCCAGATATCAGCAGTGCTGTTGCACTGCTGATTTGAAACTGATGGTGCATGAATTTTATCAAAAGCTCATGCAGAATTTGAGCTAAACTTCGCAATGTAAGAATCAGCAGCTTGAATTGTGTTTGTTAAAAAATTAAAATTTGTCTTATAACTGCCCTGCACTTCAGGTAGTCAAAGTTATAATCATTAAAAGAGATAGATATTATAGCTTAAAAGCTATTAATAGTCCTGGTGATTGTAATTTTGGTCTCACAGGTACTAGAATATTAAACTTACCGTCTCAATTTCAACTGTTCTATGTAACCATGCCCTTTCTCAGTCATGCATATCTCCAAACAAATTAATCTATTTTTAAATCTAAATATTTTTTGTTGAATACATACATTTTTTGTATGGTCAGAAAATTCCAATAAATCATTTTAAATTTTCAAATAATCATCCTCCAAAGTTAGAAAACATATTTTATAGTTCAAACAGTAAATTGTAAAATTCATAGCTTTGTGCCATTGTGACTTCTGATCCACATTGGATCAGATATAAAGTTACATATAAATTAGTTAAAAATACAATATAAATGTACTGATACTGTCTCCAGATGTCACCTAGCTAATTAACATAAATATTAATTGACATTTTGCTAGGTTAAAGTACTCTACTTGATAACTTAAAATCAGGTTAAATTATTGACCCACCGGCTTATCAAGGAAGCAGATAATCAAATTGTGTTTTAGTTGTTGCAGATTCTGTACATGTAAGATATTCTTCAAATATTATGGGAGTAAAAAAAAATTTACACGGGCCAGTCAGGTGGACAGGGATATCTCAACCGGCTCGTGAAAGATTTTGACCATCAACCTTTGGCAATTAAGCCTCGGATTGATTAGCCAAAATCTTTCACTCTGGTTGAGATATCACTGTGTACTTGACAGACCCTGCCATGTAAGATTCTATTATTCTCACACCTCGGACAGGGAAATCTCACATGATACCAGTGCTAGATTTTTCTATCTCGTCCGATCTGTCTGGTACCTTTACGCGATTTTTGGCGGAATTTTACACCATTCATGTAACAGTCCGCACATGTGACGTCATACTCTCGAATCGATGACGTCACACGCTTCAGACAATCAATATTATTAGAAATATGTACATTCAGCATTTACCATGCATTTTTTGGTTGTTGTTTTTAATGATTAAAATAGTATGTACTGATTGATCAGCTTTTTTCTTTGATATAACCGAACTATAGTTTTACGCGGAATGACTTAATTCGAAACGCAGATGAAATGGTCAATCGGCTTTGAACCAGGAGGCCCAAGACGGGATAATGGGATAATTTTACTCTGAATGCGTTTATGGATGGTTTTATTATATCTTAGAGGCGCGAGAAAAAAAATCTATTACCTTTAAGTGATCAAGATCGGGTTATCTCAGTCGAGGGCTAAGATTTTGTAACATCCCAATTACTTACAGGTAACAGATTTAATTATTCTCCCATACTTCACAGGGATATCCAGTGGTTGCTAGGGAAAAGATATCTCCATCTTACACAGGAAGGTGTAAGACAGCTCACACGCGCTAGACAATAATGTGACGTCATCAATACATGCGGCGTAACTGCGGCGCGCATTGTAGATGACGTCATCAATTTTGACGCATAACGACGTTCCTGTGATCATGTTGGAAAGCATGGAAACCAAGTGGAATTTCATCATTGTTTCTACTTAGTATAGGAGAAAAAGAATCAAACATGGGTCTGTGAAGTGGACAGGGATATCTCAACCCTCGTGAAAGATTTTGGTCGTCAACCCTCGGCAAGCCTCGGGTTGACCGGCAAAAATCTTTCACTTGGGTTGAGATATCCCTGTCCACTTTACAGACCCATATAAGATTCTATTAATCTTTCACCCTCTTTGGAGTGAGTCAGGAGAAAATCTTTCACCCCAGAATCTTTTACCCTCTTTTGGGTAGACTCTGGAGAATATTCCACCCCCTTTGGGATGAGACAGGAGAATCTCTTACCCCGGACAGGCATATATGTATTACGCAATTTTACCTTTGTGAGATTTTCTCACCGATCTTTGCCCTTGAGATACAAAAATGTGCATAGGGTAAGAGAAAAAAAGAATCATGTCATTGTGATGTCATTTCATTGTTGTCAGGAAGTCTTACTGTTATTGTGACATCATGATATTGTTTCCATTAATGTCATACAATTATTGAAAACATGCAAAGGTCATGTGTACTTAAGTTTGTCTTAACCCTAGAGTGACAAAGAAAAATCTGCCATCGGTAGAATTTGTTACGGTTTGTTCCTGAACTCTTGACTTTGGTTGATGGTATAGAAGTGTTAGAATTTGTGTTACATTTGTTCTATTTGACCCAAAGACTTTCATTCAGGAAGAAGATATAGTTATGCGATAAATTGTCTTTTAGTTATTGCACATTCTGTATATAGCAGAAATGTTAGCAGATTATTCATCAATAAGAAATGAGAAAACTTGTGTTCTTGAAAAGCAATCAAATCCATCGGGGCCAGAGCTTCTTTGGCTCCATGTGTCAATTATGGTTAGTGTATTTCGAGACTTTTTCAAAAGACCTATGGTGGCATATACGCTACCTATATAGCCACACTTCCTGATACAGGGCCATAAGTCAAAAAAACAAATCAAGAAATCAGATTAAGATTTCACTTTAAATTGTTTTTAAAATGTGGAGAAAAAGGACCTTGACTATAGTTTATGTGTGAAATCTTAAATCAATTTTAAAGAAGCCATTTGCTTTATGTTATTGAGACGGTAATTGTCAAATAAGTCTGCCAAACAACTTCCATGGTTTGTTTATCTTCTAATAACAATACAAAAAATTCTTAAGTAACCTTGGCAACAAATCAATTTTGAGTAGACATGGTAGTATTAGCTGTTTTACTGGCTTCAATCTACATCTTGATTTGTTTTTCAATTTTTCCTGACGGATGCCGATTATCAGCCTTGAAACTAGACTCGGTGTAATGGCATCAATATAATGGCCTTGGAAGTAATTTCCCTTGCGTTTTCGAGCAAGCTAAATCCATTTATTAACACTAAATTATTCATAAATGTTTTATGACTAAATGATATTGGAAGAGAAATGGGAAAATGCATTCAAAGTGATTGAAATTAATGGTGTTTTTCACAGACTTGATAGGGGCAGAATTTTATAGCATGTTTTGTTTTCAAATTGCTTTGCAATAAATGTTGTGTTTCCAGTCCAATATTCCTGGTTTAAATTGGCCTATGCTAGAGAATTTATCCTGGCTTCTTGGAAATCTATCAGAATTCTGGCTGCCAGCATTACCAAAGCATTGCTATTATTTCCATTGAGTTGTCAGCTTTAGTACCTATATCTGTGGTTTTTATAAGGTCATCAATGCTAATTGATGATCAACTGATGAAGATGTGTTATGCTTGTTTTTACAACCACCTGTGAGACATTCTTGAAATACATTTGCAATATCATACATTGATGATTCATTTGACAAAAGACCCCTTAATTACAATGAAAATCTCCATGAAAATGCTAGATTTCAAAGTCAAAAACCCTGAATTAGTTGTGTTTTAATCTATTGATTTGTATTTTCCTCACATATATCAGAATCTACAACTGTAATTGAGTGAAGGATAAATTTCTTGTGATACGATCAAGTCTTCAGGATTGGCTGTAGGTTTTATATTAGGACTATTAATTCCAAGTTTAGAATTGACTGCTTGAAGATTAAGAATATTAATCTAAAAGAACATTATTTATTAACTCCTTTGAATAGAATACAGATTTTAAAGTTTAGGGTACTTATGACTAGCTCTAACCTTCAATGTATTTATAAAATATTTAATTCAAGTGTGCAACCAAGGGAAATAGGTTAATGATGCACAAATAATGTATAATGTAACGTACCCAATATATATCTATACATTATCCACTGACTGATGTGTAGATTCTATAAGAGTATGTCTGCTTGTGTTAATTGGCAGTAATCCACAATAATATATACAGTCAAAACTGTGTATAAAGGACACTCAGGGGACAAGGCTAAAGTGTCCTTTATAGAAAGGTGTCCTTTATATAGAGGTCAGTGTTTTGACGAGTTATGTCGCCTGAACGGTTCAATCTAAGCAATCTTTCCATACACAAATACATGTATTTGTCTCATTTTCTTTTCATTTGGTTCATTTTGAAATAAATGAATAGTAACATAATTATTATTTAAAGGAATATGTACAGTATATTGATATTTTTCATTTCAATCAAATCAGAAAAAATGAATCTGAAACAATTATTTAATAAATTGTATATACAATGTATACATGCTTGCTCTAAGGACAGAGCCTTTCGTGAAGGTTTTGAACAAGCCATAATATCGTCTGTGTTTGTAAAATCCCAAATAAAATAGTGGCACAAAATGAGAAAATCGATGGTTGGGTTCGTTCAAAAATTTTCCATTTGGGGTTGACAATATCTTGGAAGATTCCATCTTTTTGCCACATATTGGTCCGTACATGTAATTGTTCTAAACACATTGTTAATGAGCCGAGTAAAGTGTCCACGCTGTCTTGAATCTCTGTTATTTCAGACAAAACAAATGTAAACACATGTAGTCGTGAACTGGCTGACATCAAAAAGTCGTTATACAAACAAGGGTTCGCACCCAATGAGTCCCGAAGGTGTATTCCAACACAGATAAAATGCAAACCCCAGAGTGTTACGAAAGGTTACATAAGGGAAATAACTCTAATTGACTAAGACAGAAGAACATTGCTGATATGGCTTCCTTTGTTGTTTTACCGATGCACAAAATCAAAATAAGATGTTTGCTGTTTGTATTATAGAATATTTACTGCCTTCCACTTTCTTCATGGAAAGTGTCTGCTATACACTTTCAATTCATACAGATTCAATCATTTCTTAAAATTTTGCTTATCATATTTTTGCGATCAGTTAGCAGTGTTTGGCGGAATCATGAACAATAGAATCCCGGCAAAATACCAGCTCATTACGGTAAATGTTTTGTAGCTCACCTGGCCTGAAGGGCTGGTGAGCTTATGTCATGGCGCGGCGTCCTTCGTACGTCCGTCAACATTTTCCTTAAAAACGCTACTAGTCATAGAGTTCTCCAAGGATTCTAACCAAATTTGGCCACAAGCATCCTTGGGGGAAGGGGAACAGAGTTGGTATAAATTTAGGCTCTGACCCCCCAGGGGCAGAAGGGGTGGGGCCCAATAGGGGAAATAGAGGTAAATCCTTTAAATCACTTCTTGTCATAGGGATCTACATGCATTGTACCCAAATCTGGCCTTAAACATCCTTGGGGTAAGGGGAATAGAGCTTGTATAAATTTTGGCTCTGACTCACAGGGGCAGGAGGGGCGGGGCCCAATAGTGGAAATAGAGACAAATTCTCTAAATCGCTACTTGTCATAGAGCTCTGCATGGTTTTGCCAGAAACATCATTTGGGGAAGACAAACAGAGTTTGTATAAATTTAAACTCTGACCCCTTGGGGGCAGAAAGGGCAGGGCCGAAAAGGGGAAATAGAACTAAAACCTTTAAATTGCTACTTGTCCTAGAGTTCTGCATGGATTCTAACCAAATTTGGCCAGAAATATCATTTGGGGAAGGGAAACAGAGATTGTATAAATTTTAGCACTGACCCCCCCGGGGGCAGAAGGGGCGGGGCCACATAGGGGAAATAGAGGTAAATCCTTTAAATTGCTACTAGTCATAGGGTTCTACATGGATTGTACCAAATTTGGCCAGAAACATCCTTGGGGTAAGGGCAATAGAGTTTGTATAAATTTTGGCTCTAACCCCTGGGGGCAGGAGGGGCGGGGCCCAATAGTGGAAATAGAGATAAAACCTTTAAATCTCTACTTGTCATAGAGTTCTGCATGGATTCTAACCAAATTTGGCCAGGAACATCATTTGGGGAAGGGAAACAGAGTTTGTATAAATTTTAGTTCTGACCCCCGCAGAAGGGGCGGGGCCCAATAGGGGTAAAAGAGGAAAATCCATTAAATCGCCACTAGTCGTAGAGCTCTGCATGCATTGTACCCAAATTTGGCCTTAAACATCTTTGGGGTAAGGGGAATAGAGCTTGTATAAATTTTGGCTCTGACCCCCGGGGGCAGGAGGGGCGGGGCCCAATAGTGGAAATAGAGATAAATCCATTAAATCGCCACTAGTCGTAGAGCTCTGCATGGATTGTAATCAAATTTGGCCAGAAACATCTTTTCGAGGAAGGGGGACAGAGTTTGCATAAATGTTGGCTCTGACCCCCGGGGGCAGGAGGGGTGGGCCAGATAGGGGAAATAGAGGTAAATATCAAAATTCCTTTGGAAAAGAAACAATGAACCTGTATTCAAAACATAAATTGGTATTACAAACCAGGTGAGCAATACAGGCCCTCTGGGTCTCTTGTTAAAATAAAAACAATATACATACATGTATATGATCATGCTGTAAGAAAATACATATATATATGTACTGTCCATGAGTGATATTGCCAGAAAGATATTGAATCTCACTAATAGATATTGACAAACTAAGTGTATGAAGGTCATTAGAGAATTCCAAGGTCAACACAATGACTATGACCAAGCACAAATCATGTTGCCAGATCCGCAAAGAAATGGAATGAGACTAATAACTTATAGGCTATTAATCAGACTGTATGTATAATGTAGGAGTCCTTTGGGTATTAGGAATTATTGGTTTAAGATGGATTATCAATATCGTGAATATCAGGTCATATTCATATGAGTACTTGTGCACTGTAGGTAATTAGCAGAGGTTAGCACAGGTGCAAACACAGTTCAGAAGAGTGACTACAACACCTATATAACAAATTATATAGAATGTGTGGACAGATGTATTAATCTGACATATCATTAGACCCTAGCTCTTCAGGTCAAATGCACAGTAAAAGTACAGTATAACCTACCAGATATAAATCAAAGTGGTCAGTCCGATTACCTGACCATATTCAAGGTCTCAAGGCTATTGTGTATTAAGGCATGTACTACACTTTTATAAAATATAAGTACTAATTCTGAATCTGGCCATTTTCCAGGTTATGTAGCTTTAACATGGAAGGCCAATAACTATGAACAATATAGATATGTGGTACTCTTATTATATCTAAAATACCACCAAAGGTTGGTAACCAGACAGAACTGATTAACAACTATGTGGTCTTATATAAGAGGTGTGGTTAGTTGGTTAACAACCAGGGATATGTATGAATGTGCCAGGTTTGGTGGTGGAGGAAAACTAGAATACCCAAAGAAAAACCACCTCTTTATTGTTAAATCATTAGATATTGGTGGGCTCATTATTTTTCCTATGTAATTACCAGATATAGATGGATACATGGTAAAATGGTAAATTAATTGGCTAAATTATGACCAGAGAAGGATGGGCTCATTACAACTGAGATAATTGTGGGATCTTACCTGACATGTGGTTCATTCTTAGGCTCATTGACGGAAATATATGGTTGCAAGCATGGGCTTTAATAAACAAGACATGGTTGGGGCTTATTACCATATATGGTTGAGGCCCATTACCTAGCATGTTTGGGGCTCGATCAATACCATTTATACATGGTTGCAGCCAATTACCAGACATGGTTGTCATGACACTCATTTCCATACATGTTTGGGGCTCATTACCATACATACCTTGGGCTGATTACCTTTACCAGACATTGTTGTGGCTCATTACCTGTACATGTTTTGGGCTCATTACCATACATGGTTGGGGCTCATTACCATACATGATTGGGGTTCATCACCACATATGGTTGGGCTCATTACCATACATGTTTAGAGTCCATTACCAGACATGGTTAGGGCTTATTACTATAAATAGTAAGGGCTCATTTACATACATGTTTGGGATTCATTAACATACATGTTTGAGGTCCATTACCATACATGGTTTGGCTCATTACCATACATATTTAGGACCCATTGCCAGACATGGTTGGGTTGGGACTCATAACCATGCATACATGGTTGGGGCACATTACCATACATGGTTGGAGCTCATTACCATACATGGTTTGGGCTCATTACCATACATGGTTGGAGCTCATTACCAAACATGGTTGGGTTGTGGCTCATTACCTGTACATGTTTTGGGGTCATTACCACACATGGTTGGACTCATTACCATACATGGTTGGGGCTCATTACCATACATTGTTGGGGCTCATTACCATACATGTTTTGGGTTCATTACCACACATGGTTGGGCTCATTACCATACATGGTTGGGGCTTATTACCATACATGGTTGGAGCTCATTACCAAACATGGTTGGGTTAGGGCTCATTACCATACATGGTTGGGGCTCATTACCATACATGTTTGGGGTTCATTACCACACATGGTTAGGCTTATTACCAAACATGGTTGGGTTGGGACTCATTACCATACATGGTTGGAGCTCATCATACATGGTTGGATCTCATTACCATACATGGTTGGGGCTCATTACCATACATGGTTGTCATAAGAATCATTGCCATACATGTTTGGGGCTTATACCATACATACCTGGGGCTGATTACCTTTACCAGACATTGTTGTGGCTCATTACCTGTACATGTTTTGGGCTCATTACCACACATGGTTGGACTCATTACCATACATGGTTGGGGCTCATTACCATACATTGTTGGGGCTCATTACCATACATGTTTGGGGTTCATTACCACACATGGTTGGGCTCATTACCAAACATGTTTAGGGCCCATCACCAGACATGATTAGGGGCTCATTACCATATATGGTTGGAGCTCATTACCAAACATGGTTGGGTTGGGACTCATTACTGTACATGGTTGGGGCTCATTACCATACATGGTTGGCTCATTACCATACATATTTGGGGCTCATTACCATACATGTTTGAGGTCCATAACCATACATGGTTTGGCTCATTACCATACATATTTGGGGCCCATTGCCAGACATGGTTGGGTTGGGACTCAAAACCATGCATACATGATTGAAGCTCATTACAATACATGGTTGGGGCACATCACCATACATGGTTGAGGCTCATTACCATACATGGTTGGAGCTCATTACCATACATGGTTTGGGTTGGGATTCATTACCATACATGGTTGAAGCTCATTACCAAACATGGTTGGGTTGGGACTCATTACCATACATGGTTGGGGCTCATTACCATACATGTTTGGGATTCATTACCACATATGGTTGGGCTCATTACCATACATGTTTAGGGTCCATTACCAGACATGGTTAGGGCTTATTACTATAAATAGTAAGGGCTCATTTATATACATGTTTGGGGCACATTACCATACATGGTTGGAGTTCATTACCATACATGGTTGGAGCTCATTACCAAACATGGTTGGGTTGGTAATAATTACCATACCTGGTTGTAGCTCATTACCATACATGATTGGAACTCATTACCATACATGGTTGGAGCTCATTACTAGACATGGTTTGGACTCATTACAATACATGGGTGGGGCACATTACCATACATGGTTGGAGCTCATTACCGTACATGGTTGGGGCTCATTACCAAACATGGTTGGAGCTCATTACCAGACATGGTTTGTGCTCATTACTTTACATGGTTGGGGTTCATTACCATACATGGTTGGCTCATTAACATACATGGTTGGAGCTCATTACCAAACATGGTTGGGTTGGGACTCATTACCATACATGGTTGGAGCTCATTATCATACATGGATGGAGCTCATTACCATACATGGTTGGGGCTCATTACCATACATGGTTGGAGCTCATTACCAAACATAGGCTCATTGACAGAAATATATGGTTGCAAGCATGGGCTTTGATAACCAAGACATAGTTGGGGCTTATTACCATATATGGTTGAGGCTCATTACCTTGCATGATTGGGGCTCGATCATTACCATACATGGTTGAGGCCAAATACCAGACATGGTTGTCATGAGAATCATTGCCATACATGTTTGGGGCTCATTACCATACATACCTGGGGCTGATTACCTTTACCAGACATTGTTGTGGCTCATTACCTGTACATGTTTTGGGCTCATTACCACACATGGTTGGAATCATTACCATACATGGTTGGGGCTCATTACCATACATGTTTGGGGTTCATTACCACACATGGTTGGGCTCATTAACATACATGTTTAGGGCCATTTACCAGACATGGTTGGGTTGGGACTCAAAACCATGCATACATGATTGGAGCTCATTACATTACATGGTTGGGGTTCATTACCATACACGGTTGGCTCATTACCATTCATGGTTGGAGCTCATTACCAAACATGGTTGGGTTGGGACTCATTACCATACATGGTTGGAGCTATTTATCATACATGGTTGGGGCTCATTACCATACATGGTTGGAGCTCATTACCAAACATAGGCTCATTGACAGAAATATATGGTTGCAAGCATAGGCTTTGATAACCAAGACATAGTTGGGGCTTATAACCATATATGGTTGAGGCTCATTACCTTGCATGTTTGGGGCTCAATCATTACCATACATGGTTGCAGCCAATTACCAGACATGGTTGTCATGAGAATCATTGCCATACATGTTTGGGGCTCATTACCATACATACCTTGGGCTGATTACCTTTACCAGACATTGTTGTGGCTCATTACCTGTACATGTTTTGGGCTCATTACCACACATGGTTGGACTCATTACCATACATGGTTGGGGCTCATTACCACACATAGTTGGGGCTCATTACCATACATGTTTGGGGTTCATTACCACAAATGGTTGGGCTCATTACCATACATGTTTAGGGCCCATTACCAGACATGGTTGGGTTGGGACTCAAAACCATGCATACATGATTGGAGCTCATTACATTACATGGTTGGGGTTCATTACCATACATGGTTGGCTCATTACCATACATGGTTGGAGCTTATTACCAAATATGGTTGGGTTGGAGCTCATTACCATACATGGATGGGGCTCATTATCATACATGGTTGGAGCTCATTACCAAACATAGGCTCATTGACAGAAATATATGGTTGCAAGCGTGGGCTTTGATAACCAAGACATAGTTGGGGCTTATTACCATATATGGTTGAGGCTCATTACAATTGCATGTTTGGGGCTCGATCATTACCATACATGGTTGCGGCCAATTACCAGACATGGTTGTCATGGGAATCATTGCCATACATGTTTGGGGCTCATTACCATACATACCTGGGGCTGATTACCTTTACCAGACATTGTTGTGGCTCATTACCTGTACATGTTTTGGGCTCATTACCATACATGGTTGGAATCATTACCATACATGGTTGGAGCCCATTACCATACATGTTTGGGGTTCATTACCACACATGGTTGGGCTCATTAACATACATGTTTAGGGCCATTTACAAGACATGGTTGGGTTTGGACTCAACACCATGCATACATGATTGGAGCTCATTACATTACATGGTTGGGGTTCATTACCATACACGGTTGGCTCATTACCATACATGGTTGGAGCTCATTACCAAACATGGTTGGGTTGGGACTCATTACCATACATGGTTGGAGCTCATTACCAAACATAGGCTCATTGACAGAAATATATGGTTGCAAGCATAGGCTTTGATAACCAAGACATAGTTGGGGCTTATAACCATATATGGTTGTCATGAGAATCATTGCCATACACCTTTGGGGCTCATTACCATACATACCTGGGGCTGATTACCTTTACCAGACATTGTTGTGGCTCATTACCTGTACATGTTTTGGGCTCATTACCACACATGGTTGGACTCATTACCATACATGGTTGGGGCTCATTACCATACATGGTTGGGGCTCATTACCATACATGTTTGGGGTTCATTACCACAAATGGTTGGGCTCATTACCATACATGTTTAGGGCCCATTACCAGACATGGTTGGGTTGGGACTCAAAACCATGCATACATGATTGGAGCTCATTACATTACATGGTTGGGGTTCATTACCATACATGGTTGGCTCATTAACATACATGGTTGGGGCTCATTACCAAACATGGTTGGGTTGGGACTCATTACCATACATGGTTGGAGCTCATTATCATACATGGTTGGAGCTCATTACCATACATGGTTGGGGCTCATTACCATACATGGTTGGAGCTCATTACCAAACATAGGCTCATTGACAGAAATATATGGTTGCAAGCATGGGCTTTGATAACCAAGACATAGTTGGGGCTTATTACCATATATGGTTGAGGCTCATTACCTTGCATGTTTGGGGCTCGATCATTACCATGCATGGTTGCGGCCAATTACCAGACATGGTTGTCATGAGAATCATTGCCATACATGTTTGGGGCTCATTACCATACATACCTGGGGCTGATTACCTTTACCAGACATTGTTGTGGCTCATTACCTGTACATGTTTTGGGCTCATTACCACACATGGTTGGACTCATTACCATACATGGTTGGCTCTCATTACCATACATGATTGGGGCTCAAGTCCATACATGTTTGGGTTTCATTACCACACATGATTGGCCTCATTTACATACATGTTTGGGGTTCATTACCATACATGGTTGGCTCATTACCATACATGGTCGGGGCTTATTATCATACATGTTTGAGGTCCATAACCATACATTGTTTGGCTCATTACCATACATATTTGGTGGCCATTGCCAGACATGGTTGGGTTGGGACTCAAAACCATGCATACATGATTGGAGCTCATTACAATACATGGTTGGGGCATATCACCATACATGGTTGAGGCTCATTACCATACATGGTTGGAGCTCATTACCATACATGTTTTGGGGCTCATTACCATACATTGTTGGAGCTCATTACCAAACATGGTTGGGTTGGGACTCATTACCATACATGTTTGTGGTTCATTACCTTATATGGTTGGGCTCATTACCATACATGTTTAGGGTCCATTACCATTCATGGTTAGGGCTTATTACTATAAATAGTAAGAGCTCATTTACATACATGTTTGGGGTTCATTACCATACATGTTTGAGGTCCATTACCATACATGGTTTGGCTCATTACTATACATATTTTGGGCCCATAGCCAGACATGGTTGGGTTTGGACTCATAACCATGCATACATAGTTGGGGCTCATTACCATACATGGTTGGAGCTAATTACCATACATGGTTGGAGCTCATTACCAAACATAGGCTCATTGACAGAAATATATGGTTGCAAGCATGGGCTTTGATAACCAAGACATAGTTAGGGCTTATAACCATATATGGTTGAGGCTCATTACCTTGCATGTTTGGGGCTCAATCATTACCATACATGGTTGCAGCCACTTACCAGACATGGTTGTCATGAGAATCATTGCCATACATGTTTGGGGCTCATTACCAAACATACCTGGGGCTGATTACCTTTACCAGACATTGTTGTGGCTCATTACCTGTACATGTTTTGGGCTCATTACCACACATGGTTGGACTCATTACCATACATGGTTGGCTCTCATTACCATACATGATTGGGACTCATTTCCATACATGTTTGGGTTTCATTACCACACATGCAATGGCCTCATTACCATACATGTTTAGGGCCCATTACCAGACATGGTTAGGGCTCATTACTATAAATAGTAAGGGCTCATTTACATACATGTTTGGGGTTCATTACCATACATGGTTGGCTCATTACCATACATGGTCGGGGCTCATTATCATACATGTTTGAGGTCCATAACCATACATTGTTTGGCTCATTACCATACATATTTGGAGCCCATTGCCAGACATGGTTGGTTTGGGACTCAAAACCATGCATACATGATTGGAGCTCATTACAATACATGGTTGGGGCATATCACCATACATGGTTGAGGCTCATTACCATACATGGTTGGAGCTCATTACCATACATGTTTTGGGGCTCATTACCATACATGGTTGGAGCTCATTACCAAACATGGTTGGGTTGGGACTCATTACCATACATATTTGGGGTTCATTACCATATATGGTTGGGCTCATTACCATACATGTTTAGGGTCCATTACCATTCATGGTTAGGGCTTATTACTATAAATAGTAAGAGCTCATTTACATACATGTTTGGGGTTCATTACCATACATGTTTGAGGTCCATTACCATACATGGTTTGGCTCATTACTATACATATTTGGGGCCCATAGCCAGACATGGTTGGGTTTGGACTCATGACCATGCATACATAGATGGGGCACATTACCATACATGGTTGGAGCTCATTACCATACATGGTTGGAGCTCATTACCATACATGGTTGGAACTCATTACCATACATGGTTGAAGCTCATTACTATACATGGTTGGAGCTCATTACCATACATGGTTTGGGCTCATTACCATACATCGTTGGAGCTCATTACCATACATGGTTGGGTTGGGACTCATTACCATACATGGTTGGAGCTCATTATTTTACATGGTTGGAGCTCTTTACCATACATGGTTGGGGCTCATTACCATACATGGTTGGAGCTCATTACCAAACATAGGCTCATTGACAGAAATATATGGTTGCAAGCATGGGCTTTGATAACCAAGACATAGTTAGGGCTTATAACCATATATGGTTGAGGCCCATTACCTTGCATGTTTGGGGCTCAATCATTACCATACATGGTTGCGGCCACTTACCAGACATGGTTGTCATGAGAATCATTGCCATACACCTTTGGGGCTCATTACCATACATACCTGGGGCTGATTACCTTTACCAGACATTGTTGTGGCTCATTACCTGTACATGTTTTGGGCTCATTACCACACATGGTTGGACTCATTACCTTACATGGTTGGGGCTCATTACCATACATGGTTGGGGCTCATTACCATACATGTTTGGGGTTCATTACCACACATGGTGGGCTCATTACCATACATGTTTAGGGCCCATTACCAGACATGGTCGGGTTGGGACTCAAAACCATGCATACATGATTGGAGCTCATTACATTACATGGTTGGGGTTCATTACCATACATGGTTGGCTCATTGCCATACATGGTTGGGGCTCATTACCATACATGTTTGAGGTCCATAACCATACATGGTTTGGCTCATTACCATACATATTTGGGGCCCATTGCCAGACATGGTTAGGTTGGGACTCAAAACCATGCATACATGATTGGAGCTCATTACAATACATGGTTGGGGCACATCACCATACATGGTTGAGGCTCATTACCATACATGGTTGGAGCTCATTATCATACATGGTTTGCGACTCATTACCATACATGGTTGGAGCTATTACCAAACATGGTTGGGTTGGGACTTATTACCATACATGGTTGGAGCTCATTACCATACATGGATGGAGCTTATTACTATACATGGTTGGAGCTCATTACCATACATGGTTTTGGCTCATTACAATACATCGATGGTGCTCATTACCATACATGGTTGGGGCACATTACCACACATGGTTGGGGCTAATTACCATACATGGTTGGAGCTCATTACCATACATGGTTGGTGCTCATTACCATACATGGTTGGGGCACATTACCATACATGATTGGTGCTCATTACCATACATGGTTGGGGCACATTACCATACATGGTTGGGGCTCATTACCATACATGGTTGGAGCTCATTTCCAACATACGGTTGGAGCTCATTACCAAACATAGTTGGAGCTCATTACCATACATTGTTCATTTGGGGCTCATTACCATACATGGTTGGGGCTCATTTGCATACATGGTTGGGGCTTACTACCATACATGGTTAGGGTTCATTACCATACAGTGTATGGGCTTATTACCATACATTGTTTGGGCTCATTACCATTCATGGTTGGGGTTTATTTCCATACATGGTTGGGGCTTATTTCCATACATGGTTGGGGCTCATTGTCATACATGTGTGGGCTTATTGCCATTGTACATTAGGTATAAGCTTAACCAAATATGTGTATGGATGAGCTAGCTGTTCAAAAGACAAGTGTTTTTCAATACAAGGCTTTGCATGGCTTTTCAAAAAATTTGAAAACATTATGTCAAATGTTTTCATGTCTACATAGTGATAAGTATAATTATGACCTCTAAATTAAAATTGATACCTGTTAAACATCGATTTTTGCTCGATTGTAGCTAACAAATTTTAAATCTTGAGATATATTCAACAACAACAAACATATACATCAACATTATTCAGGAAAATGAACAGATGTGTATTCTGATTTCAAAATTTATTTTAAAGTATGTGCCTATGTTGTATCTTTTCTAGTGTATCTCATCAATTCTTTCAAAATATCTTTTAAACATTATTTGAATGGCAGCTTGTCATCATTTAAACAGCAAATTTTCTTTTATATAAGACAGTCTGCCTAATCTTCTACCAATTGTTCATAAAAAGTAGAAATGTCCTTGAATGCTCATATTTAATGTAAACTTCCCAGTATCTGTGTATTCCTGAAGGACAGTCTGGTTTTGTATGTATAGCTTTCATGTGGAGATGGGATAACAACCCTGTCTAACCTCTTTTTAATTCGTTGTATAGACATAGTGGCCTTGGATTAGTTGTATTGTGTGAAATAATTTTATCAAAACTAGTTTTACCAGATCCTTGTCTAGGGAATATTAATATTAAAGAAAATTTATTTGGCAGTATATGTCATGTACCTATATGAGTATATGAAATTGTCCCTGAGTTTTTGTGAAATGTTATCCTGAATGCCTATGAATTTATCATCCACTGAATGCCTGTTGTTTTTGTTATTACTCTTAAGCTTACAGTTAAACTCACTGTTGTTGACGTCATACAATTAGTCTTTTGACTACTATTGTCGAAACGTCTTGTATGACTGTTTGCGAAAATTTGATTATATATCTAAATTGAAACCAACTCAATACTATATAGAGAGAATTAGTAATTGTAAATTAGTCTTTACACTAAATATCAAACAAAAATTGTCAGCAGAAATTATTTAAGCTTGTAACTTACAAACAACCGCTTTTATGCCGACAATTGTTGGTAAACTTTCACATTTTAAACTTCTTCTAAGTTCTACCAGTGTGATTTGGCTGAAAATTGCCTGAAATAATCCTGACATAGTCCCGGTAAAGTGTTGTTATTTTTTGGGTCTATTGAAAATCTATGATGGCCACCATAGCAGCCATCTTGAAAACACATTTTGAACTTCTCAAGTTCTACCAGACTATTGTGATTTGGCTAAAACTTGCCTGAAATAATTCTGACATGATCCTGACAGTGTTGTTATTTTTCAGGTTGATACAAAATCTAAGATGGCTGCCATAGCTGCCATCTTGAAAACACAGTTTAATTTTTTTTTCTCAAGAAATACTGATGCGATTTGGCTAAAATTTGCCTGAAATGATCCTGACATGGTCCCAACAAAGTGTTTACTTTTTGGATTGATACAAAATCCAAAATGGCCATCTTGAAAACACATTTTGAACTTCTTCCCCAGGTCCTATTAGTGAAATTTGCCTGAAACTTACCTGAAATGATCCTCAGACATAGTTTCGATAAAGTGTTATCCAAATAGAAAATTGCCATCACGACACCATATCTAATTAATTTCCTATAAAACTATTGCCAAGGTAGTCAGATGGCCGTTAAGACCATTGGACCTCTTGTTATGTTAATAAGTTTTATTTTAACAAACTACACAAGGAATTCAAGTTCTCTTGACTGGTTATATAGTGCCCCAAGGGGTAGCTCATATGTCCCTTTATGGTTTGTTTAGTTTTACGTCCTATTAACAGCCAGGGTCATGTAAGGACGTGCCAGGTTTGTTGGTGGAGGAAAGCCGGAGTACCCGGAGAAAAACCACCGGCCAGCGGTCAGTACCTGGCAACTGCCCCACATGGGATTCGAACCCGCATCCCAGAGGTGGAGGGCTTGTGGTAATATGTCGGGACATCTTAACCACTCGGCCACCGCGGCCCCATTGTCCCTTTATGAAATAACTGGTGCTAGTATAGAAACGTTCAGTAATAATCAAAGTGGCCATACTTATATCTTGGCCATATTTGTCAATTAAAATGGTGACTGAAAAGTTTTGAAGCAAGTATCAGGGTAATAAAAAGGTGCTTCAGTGATTATAATGAAGTACTCAAAGTGGCCAAATTTATCGGATGAAATTATATATATAATTAAGAGACGGTCACGGTTACTCCCAATGATGTTGCAAGGGGAGAGTCTTGTCCCTCATTATGTTTGTTGAGAAGTACTCTAAAATGGCCATAATTTATCAGATAATGGTGACAATCTTGGTGGTATCCCAGGGGTGGCTCACTGACTTTCAGTAAGGGTGGGTTGTCTTCCTTTGTGAAGAGAAAGTGCTGTAAGTAGTCATATTTATCGGATAAAATGGTGACAATCTTGGTATCCCAGGGGCCAGTGTAAGGGGTGGGTCTTGTCCATCTGTGTTGAGAAGTACTCTAAGTAGCCATATTTATCAGATAAAAAGGTGACAGTCACGGTGTCCCAGAGGTCGGTCCTGTCCTCCAGCAAGCTTTAGAAGTACATCTGGCTCCAGAACTTTAAGCTTGCTTTACAAATTGAAGATAACATTATGTCGGGGGGGGATATGCACTATGCATCAGATGATCCGAGAACAAATTTATTTTATCGTAATACTGACATGCAACTGTCAAGCCTTATAGATGCCAATACTGTAGAGTACATTCCGTTATGACGGCCTGTACTTGCTCCAGAGGCGGATGGTACTTTTAACGCGGGACCCGCGGAATCAATACCAACCTCCCAGCCATAACTATATGTGTTAGGAATTCTATTATTCATACGTTACTGCATCTCTAATACGGCTGTACTATACTCGGGGAATAATTGATGACAGAAGAACAGGATAGGTTGCTATACATGGAATAGATCGTTGTACCTTAGCCTATTTTGATCTAAACTGGTTTAAAAGAGGAAGCAATTTCATTATTGTAGGAGCAAAAAAAAAAAATAGATGTTGCTTATCTATGGAAGGTATTATTGGGTTTGGAAATACCAACATTTCTAGCTTAATCTCTTTGTGATTTTATTTTCTCATCTTCTGCGCTTAATGACAAACACATCGATTAAATACAGTGGAACCTCCCGAAACCGATCATGGTCGGTGCATATAATTTCGGCCGGTTTAGAGAGGGTTCGGTTTGGAGAAGTGAACCGAATACCGATCATTACGATCCGGATTTAATCAATCAAATTATATAGTCTAATTACAAGATGATCAGTCGATGTCGTTCATTATTATGACATAGTCATTTTCTAAAACAATACATGGCTTCTTCATACGGATAATTTACGTTATCCGACAACTACATATGTAAATAAAAAACCCGTGTGATTGAATACTAAACTTTCTCTTTATAACTAGCTCTGCTTGTTTTCCTACAGTAAACAAACCGCGTGCACATGGTAGACCTTCGTTAAATATCTAAACAATAGACATGATTAAATAATTACACCACCATCTCGCGGGTATAATTACCGTGTACCTATATATAGCCTTCACATCTGTATACATGCCCCAGGACATGGCATGCGACAACTATGGTACAGGTAGGTGTGTATTTCACGGTCGGTTGATTACACCTCAATGCAATTTATCGGTGTCGCTCAGGTAAGGCCGGTTTTTCAGAATTGTATTTTAGTTATATTTGACTATTCCGATCGGAATTGGGAGGGATCGGTTTTGGGAAGTTTTAAATACCATTAATAAAGAGGAATTCATTCCATACATGACATCCATGTTCGGTTTCCATGAATCCTTACAGCGTAATAAAATCTTTAGCCATATTGACAGACATATGACATTTATTTCATAGATGCATTAGATTAGAAATGTATTTCTATATGGAGTTACTGGTTTCTCATTTCGTATGTTGGAAATAAAGCAATTAACTAAAATATAAAAATGGTCGTTAATGACAATTAACCAAAAAAAAGATCAAAAAATTGTTATTAATTTGCATTACTATTTCATTGTAAAATTCATCTCCTTTAAATCCTTAGCCATGGCCAGCAACAGTATTATGAGGAATCTGATATTGTTAATGAATGAATAAATATTTTTATTGATTGAATTATATCAAACCTTTAAATAACCAAAGCAACCCAGAATTCAAAATATCTTATTTGTCTCGCCTTCGACCATGTTCGAGGAAGACGAGACTTGAAGGTGTTACTTTTCTGCCGGCAGCAGCAATTAACAGTGTCAATATCTGTGTTCAAGTCCACTTTTAACAGTTAACCTCATTCATTTGAACTGAAACTTATCAATGTTTAACTCTTAGCATCAGGCACATTACACAAGGACAAAGATTGAGAAAATGTATCTAAATGGGTTCTGGTATTTGTTTGGTTAAAAACACAGAATTTTAAGAATTTGTATCGAAATCAAATTTTGACAAATTTAATCACATCCAATTGATTGAAACTAATTAATTCCACTTTGCGTCAGGCACAGTACATGGACGGAAATCATTGAGACAGACCTTTAATCAGCTCTGGTGTTTTTGGAACTAAGATAAAACTCTTAATTTTAGTACATATTGAGAATTATTCCAATTATTCTGAGACTTGGTCAAGATTTTTTTAATCAGTCATAACACATATAGACAAAGGTTGATGAAAATACCTTGTATTGCCCTGCTTATATGCAATTAAAACTTCTCAAAGTAGATCTCATGTTCAGTTTCAAATATATCTCATTTCCTTGTTATTTCTCTCAATTTTCTTTAATCAAATGAATTTTAACATTATATTTGAAGTGGAATAGGCAAGACAGATAATCAATTATACATGTTATTATAATGTTAATTAAAATATGCTAATATATTAACAGGTTATGAGAAGTATACCAGTCTCAGCCAAATTGGTCCCAGTTATTTGATTTATTATTATTTTTTGTTTATAGATTTATAAATATACATTGCAACTTCATTAACAGAGTCCATTTTAGTGGGGTCAAAATTCACATTCTGCATGTACATTAATTAAATGTCAAAAACTGAGATGGCAGTTCATGCTTCTGGAGGGCCTCCGTTTTCTTAAAAAAATGTATCAAACAATCTTGCTGCTGCTTTTATCCTTTCTGTTATAAGCCACTAATGAATGATAATATTTCATTATCTAACTTTATATATTGAATGCTTTATTGCAACCAACATAAATATTTTCTTTTTTTTTTATGTAAAAAACAATATTTATATTTAGTTGAAGAGGTTCACTGAATGTATGCCACTTATTACACTGTGTGCTCTACTTCATTTCTGAACTTAAGATGTTTTTTCCAAATTATCACACAAGCACTTCAGGTCTATATATTTATGCCATTCCTTTTAAACTTTGTTTTCATGTAGGGTGGTATTTCTTATTTATCATAAGACATCCCTGATTACCACGTAAGTCATCCACGTTATATTTAACGGTATGTCACAAATTGTATAATATATCGTGACTTAGTTAATTATTTTGACGTCATAGATTGAACATGTAGGCCAACTACAAATTAAGTGGCACATTTTCAGACATTTGAATCCTTTTGAGTCACCCATCCCTGAAGACTTATTTGAACTTTTCTTATTTTAACTAGCTAGGCTAAAAGAGGCCCATGTGAACTTTCAACAGTCATGATCAAAAATAATAAAAATGCTGCAGTGAAAGTCAAAGGAAGCTTTCTCAAAAATGTCTCGTAAAACTTCATGTGAAAAAAATGTTACGATCCTCACGTACTGTATATAAATATAAAACATTAAGGAATTTTTGATTTGAAGAAGAAGAAAAAGCAATGTTCTTTTTATACAAGGCACCAGCTGAATAACTATGAACAAAATATTTTCAGATTTAAGATATAAAATTTCTACACTGGAATTTTTTATACCTACAAAAATTAATAACTTACTGTCACTAATTTTTTTTTTTCAAAATGGGTCATTCAGCAGTAATTTTTAGGGTTTCATTTTATTGAAATGATAACAATTCACCATGCATATTGTTTTACTTAAAGACATATCTTTATTCCTAATTATTATTGTCTCTGAGTGGTCATAGTCTGGTTAGTTGAGAAGTGATTTTTCATGATTCCATTTTGAATGAAAACTGTGAGTACTTTTTTGATGACATTTCTTCTTCTTAGATACTGCTCGGGTTTTTTTTTGTTTTTTTTTCTCTCGAAGAATTGACTCTAGATATCAGTAGCTACTTAAGAAGGTTGAGAAGAGATTATTTTCTGGTCTCAATTGCATCCCAACATTCAACTCTTAAATGATCTCATTTTCACTTTTTATGTACAAATCACCCCGGAGCAGTAATGGCTACTAGAAGGTGGAGTGCTGTAGTGCTTTTCCGCTATTAGTTTATATATCTATAGATTTGTTTGCGTCAATAAATACTTTTTTCTTTGTTTCTTTTCTGAATATTTGGTTTTCCTTTCCCTAAATTGTCTCTAAACAGTCATAGCTCGGAAATCGAGAAGCACTGTTGTTCTGTAATATAAAGGTCTTAACCTGTGAGTGACATGTCCACACTTTTAAAGTACATCACTGAAGTACACGCACTTTTGTTTCAATTTGATTTGATAAAGTACAACATTGCATGAAGTACACTGGTTCAAAGGGATTTTCTTAACAAAGAGAATTATTCACAATCTGGTGCATTTCGCAAGCATAAAATGAATTTATCTTTCTTTTGATATCAGAAATGATTTTTCAATTCCGTTTAAAAATTGTTTAACAAGCAGACGGCCCATTAGGGTGGTGTTAAATGCTTTTGATGTAGTAAATGAGAATAGGTGATGTGTTTTATCAATTTCAGAAGTTAACAATGAGATAGGAAAGTGTTTAGATATTGATCAATATACTAATTTAAATCATTGTTCATAATTATATGAATCCATGAGTTCTGGCATTTCTATCTGGAAAAAAAATTCAAAAAGTTTATGAATGATTTAAGTGCTAATATGGAATATCAGCCATCTTGGATAATCTGTATTGATTTTTTTTTTCATGTCAGCTGAGTCTTATTGTTGGCTTTAAGGTTCCAACTCAATGTTAAATTAAAACTGTATGGAAAAGAACATGTTGATTTATATAAAGAATACATTTCTTTCTGCAACATAATAGATGCAGTGAAAGCAGCAATGCTTATTTACTAGTGTGCAATGTATCACTGCTAGCAAATACATTAGTATTTGTTTTATATTTAATTATCTTGATATTTTATTTGAAAACATATAAGCTTTGAAAATAGATTTTCTAAGTGATTAATTGATGACAGTAATATTTAAGAACCATTGGAGGGAAACCATAAAAAACTATTGGAGCAAAATAATTACAAATAAATCATTGAAGACAAATTTTCAAAAAAATAAATCATCAAAGACAAATTTTCAACAATAAACAAACAAGGAAAGACAATTCATCAAAACAAATCATTACAGACAAGCTTAATGAAAGACAAACCATCAAAAATTATCCATTGAAGACAAACCATCAAAAATTATCCATTGAAGACAAACAACAAAAATTATCCATTGAAGACAAACCATCAAAATAAATTATTGAAACCACTCCATCAAAGACAAATTTTCAAAGACAAACAAATGAAGAAAGATAGACCATCAAAATAAACAATTAAACTCAGACAAACCATCAAAGACAGCTAGACCATCAAAGACATTTGACTTTAAAGACAAGCCATCAAAGACAATCAAGTTTAAAGACAAACCATCAAAGACAGTCAAGTTAAAAGACAAATCATCAAAGACAATCAAGTTTAAAGACAAACCATGAAAGACAAACCATCAAAGACAATCAAGTTAAAAGATCAAACCATCAAAGATAAACCATCAAAGACAACCAAGTTTAAAGATCAAACCATCAAAGACAACCAAGTTTAAAGGTCAAACCATCAAAGACAAACTATCAAAGACAATTGAGTTTAAAGACTATAACCATCAAAGACAATCAAGTTTAAAGACAAACCATTGAAGAAAACTATTAATCTCAGCTGTCTTCAGTACTTGACATTGGTATCTAATAGGATTCCAACCCGTAACATCTGTAGTGGAGGTAGAGGCATATACTAGCTGTTTTAGTTGTCCATCCTCAACTGCTTCATGTCGATCATTTTAAAGTTGTTGATTAAGACTAGTTAAAAACTACCATTGTCTCTTAATTTTAGGAAGGGGATATGTAAAATAGAAGAGGTTTATGAATCATAGCAGTACTTTGCTAATCATTAATTATCATTGGTTTGATTTATGGAAAGCGCATGAGCAAATGTTAGTAATTTAAACTGCAGAAATTTAACATGGCATATGGTTTTACAAAATTACACCAACAAACTCATATAATCAAAAGGTTTGACTACAGCAAAACAACCTCAAAATATTGGCCCAATGTGAAAATCAACATTCGACAAAGTGTGTAATTAACTTTTCAAACCCATCAATTGGCAAATTCCACCGAATGTCTAAAACAAGCATGTTCCTTCTTTCCTTCTGCACTCTTGTTAGAATTTAAATGTCATGTATGGAAAAGTTTCAAGGAAAAATCTTGACTAGCTTTATCTGGAATTAAAATTGACAAGAAGAGTTTCATTTGCCGGGTATTTATTCTCCCAGGGCTACAATTTCAGGCTTTTAAGTACATATGTGTTGGTCCCTATAAAATTAAATCTTATGAAATGCTTCAAATAAGGCACAGGAGACCAAAATTACAAACTCTGTGTCAAAAGCGTTGCTGTAACCACAGAAGTGTTTAAATTATCTCGAACTCTAAAAAACATGCTTTATTTCAGTTTCAATCCTAGAAAAGTGCTAAGAGCTTTCGTTATCAATGTGTGTTGTACTTTTGTGTCTATACAACAGTACAAATGACTTTGGAGCAGGGCCGCTCAGCCTATAAAACAGGCTATCAGTCTATAAGAGCCTGGCATCAGATGTAGTTATGGATTGTGTAGAATTATGAGAAGAACAGCGAATAGGAAAAATAAATAAATCATCAGCTCAGGAACCACCCATCTGACATTTAACAATAGGGAAAAGTCTCTGAACTCATTGTGCATTTCTCTGCTTTGTTTCAGAATCTAGATACTTGAACCATGGAGGCAGTAACCATATAAAGTGTATAGACATGCATAATCTATATGTTGGAACAAGATATCTCCACTTTTTCTGAGTTATGTCCCTTTTGTTAAAAAACCATTAAAATAACTACTCCATCTAAATTACTGAAGGGATTTTAACAAAACTTGGCAGCAATAGTCCTTATACAATATTTATGTATAATTTGCATTGGAACAAGATCTATATGCCTTTACCTTTTTAGCCCACCATCATCAGATGGTGGGCTATTCAAATCGCTTTTTGTCTGTGGTCCGTCGTCCGTCCTTCCGTCCGTCCTTCCGTCCGTCCTTCCGTCCGTCCTTCCGTCCGTCCTTCCGTCCTTCCGTCCGTCCGTCCATCCGTCCGTTAACAATTTTTGTTATCGCTATTTCTCAGAAAGTACTGAAGGGATCTGTCTCGTATTTCATATGTAGGTTCCCCTAGGGCCCTAGTTGTGCATATTGAATTTTGGGACCAATCGGTCAACAAGATGGCCGCCAGGCAGCCATCTTGGATTTTGATACTTAAAGTTTGTTATCGCTATTTCTCAGAAAGTACTGAAGGGATCTGTCTCAAATTTCATATGTAGGTTCCCCTAGGGCCCTAGTTGTGCATATTGAATTTTGGGACCAATCGGTCAACAGATGGCCGCCAGGCAGCCATCTTGGATTTTTGATAGTTAAAGTTTGTTATCGCTATTTTCTCAGAAAGTACTGAGGGATCTGTCTCAAATTTCATATGTAGGTTCCCCTAGGGTCCTAGTTGTGCATGTTGCATTTTGGACCAATCGGTCAACAGGATGGCCGCCAGGCAGCCATCTTGGATTTTGATAGTTAAAGATGTTATCGCTATATCTCACAAAGTACTGAAGGGATCTTTCTCACAATTTTATATATAGTATTGTTTGCAAAAGTTTGAAAAGCAGAGAAAAGATCCCTCTTTCCATTGTCAGACATAGATCATTCTTTGGTGGGCGCCAAGATCCCTCTGGGGATCTCTTGTTCAGATATTGTGATGGGGGCTGAGGGGTATAAGATGGCCTCCTGAGCGACAGTTCTCAGTTTTATTTCCATTTATTATGAAAATTCATGCAGTACCAATTATATTCATGATATTATAATGTAGGAATAATCACATTTATTCACATGAAATCTTAAACTTACTTGTGTTGATTAAATTTGAATTTGCTGACTCGAGGTCAAGCTATGAACCTTCAAAATGAATGCCCTTTTGAATTACTTTCTCCTGTTATAATATTTTATCATTCAACTTTCTTATTTCTTATTACTATCTTTATGATGTAACACACATGACTTAATCAATACATTAATTTATCATAAAAGATGTTGTTAACATGACTTTTCATTTTTAGCTCACCTGGCCTGGTGAGCTTATGTCATGGCGCGTCGTCCGTCGTCCGTCCGTCCGTCAACATTTCCTTTAAATCGCTACTAGTCATAGAGTTCTGCATGGATTGTTACCAAAATTGGCCACAAACATCCTTGGGGAAGGGGAACAGAACTTGTATAAATTTTGGCTCTGACCCCCCGGGGGCAGGAGGGGCGGGGCCCAATAGGGGAAATAGAGGTAAATCCTATAAATCGCTACTTGTCCTAGAGTTCTGCATGGATTGTAACCAAAATTGGCCACAAACATCCTTGGGGGAAGGGGAACAGAACTTGAATAAATTTTGGCTCTGACCCCCCGGGGGCAGGAGGGGTGGGGCCCAATAGGGGAAATAGAGGTAAATCCTATAAATCGTTACTTGTCCTAGAGTTCTGCATGGATTGTAACCAAAATTGGCCACAAACATCCTTGGGAGAAGAGGAACAGAACTTTATAAATTTTGGCTCTGACACCCCGGGGCAGGACTGGTGGGGCCCAATAGGGGAAATAGAGGTAAATCCTATAAATAGGCCCTATAGGGGATTTAGAAATTAATATTAAAATTCCTTCAGAAAAGAAACAATGAACCTGTATATTGAGCATTACTTGCCATAACAAACCACCCCTGTCAATTGGTGACCATGGTTAACCATGGTCTGTAAGGTTAACCATATTTAACCATGGTTTTACCATGGTTAGACATGGTTTCGGCATATTTTAACCATGCTAGTAACCATGGTTAACCATGGTTAAATTTGTGACCATGGTCAACCATGGTTGAGCTGATGTTGATATCCTTCAACCATTTTTGACCATGGTCAACCATGGTTGACCATGGTTGCACTTCATATTTTAACCATGGTTAAATTATGACCATGGTCATCCGTGGTTGAGATGATGTTGATATCCTTCAACCATGGTTGACCATGGTTAACTATGGTTTGACCATGGTTAACCATGGTTTCACTTCCCGACAACATGAGTCACATGACTTCTATATGTTTCCCGCCAAAACAGTCACCATCCAAAATGGCTGCTGTGTCTGTTGGAGTGTGGAAGGGTAAACATCTCTCTTTTTAAAATGGAAGTTTGGCCAATTTGTGAATGGATTATCTTATTCCTGAATGTCTGTAAGTACAGATGAACACTTTTAGTAAGTTTTGATTTGTCTGCAATTTTTTATCAACATGAAATCGTAGCACACTGATATTGTGTTCCTATGCATATAGAATTTTTTATAGGTTTGTGTATTTGTCAATTGTTATTGAGTTATATTGTCCATATAAACTATCATGCTTTGTAATTATAGGTTTATTTCAGACAAATACTAATTTACTTGGAATGTATAATGAAATCAATTGCTGCATATCCCTGATAACAGATTTTCTTAGCACTTATCTGTGGTAGTATGAAAATATGATGAACACAGTAAACTGGTGGTGATTCCAAGTTAAACTCTTCTGTTGTTATACATGAATACATGGATTATACCTATTGCCATCACAATTTGTTTCAACAATTTTGAATTGAGTAAGAATATCAGGATTCCAATAGAATTTCCATTGGATTGATACAAAATTCCATAGATATTTACCACTTGAATTCTATTGGAAATATCACTTAACCAGTGAAAATTCTGGCAAATTTTACCTCTGTTCCACTGGATATACCACTGAAGTTCCAAGGAAATTCCACATACATCCAAGTTTTCTGTATGGTAACCATGGCCTGAACATGTTTTAACAACAATGAGACCCTGTTTTGACAATGAATTGACCATGGTTTGACCAAGGAATTGACCATGTTTAACCATGGTTTAACCATGGTCAACCATGGTTCAACCATGGTCAACCATGGTAAACCATGTGTTTTGACCATGGTCAATTTCCATGACCATGGTTGAACATGGCCAACCATGGTGTATGGGCCATGGTTGGCCATGGTTTTACTAGGTTTAACCATGGTATTTGGGAAGATATTCCGTCTGGGCTTTCAACCATGGTTACTTACCATGCTTAACCATGGTTTGACCATGGTTTATAAACCATGGTTTATAAACCATGATTTAACTATGGTTTGACCATGGTTTACATATAACCATGGTTCCAACATCAACCATGCTTAACCATGCTTGACCATGGTTGGCCATGTAACGTAGAAGTCAAAACCATGGTTAACCATTGATAACCATGGTTCCTGGGCAATGGTTAACCATGGTCAACCATGGTTTACATAGCTTCAATTGACAGGGGCAGGTGAGTGATACAGGCCCTCTGGGCCTCTTGTTCTTCTGTCCCTTGGGTGTGGACTTGTAACAGACATGCTTGACTATTTAAATTATATCAAAGTAAAGCAAACTTTTAACTCCAGTGTATCAAATTCAGGATTTTTGCCAGGTCTTTGTAGGGTCCGGTAAAAGGACCCATTCCCAACTGAAAAATAACACTGTTTTTTCCCAAATTTAGTCAACATCTTCTCAATTGTGGTAGAATTGAGTTAAAACCCGCAAATAATGTGAAAAGCTAAGACAATAATATTGATATATATATTAAGTTTGTTTGTTTGTTAATTACCATTATAATCTGTCGACCCAAATCGGAAAACAAATTGGATGATCCAAATCAATGCTTATTCTCATTAACTGGATGTGAATTCTAATTCCATCACGTTAGTTGAGCAATAGAACTTTTTGGATTAATGTCAGGTGATGGTAGAGGGCAGGAAACATGGCGAGAAAGATTCTAGGTTAATCGCTTTTAGATTGTTTTATGTAAGCAGTATTGATAACTCGTGCCGTTACACAGGTGGCTAAATATAGTCCAACTTTTAGTCTATCTGATTGCCAGCTGAACAGGAAGCGTGGAACAAAAATAAAAATAGCGGCAACATTTTATCTGCCTGTAAGTCAACCATATAAAATATTTCTGATTCTCTTTTAATGTTATTTGATTACCAACTGCTACTTAATGTGACTTCGAAAACTCTAATTAGAGGACGTGATTTATCACTAAAATTCTATAAGTTGTATGTACAGTTTAATTACATTGATGATTAATTAGGTTTTTTAAAGGTTTATAGTTTTGCTGAATAATTTACATTTATAAACTCTTTAAAACAATTTATCAGATTCCATCCGAGCTTGATTAATATTATGCAATTATTTTTTTTTGATAATACATTTAGTACTAAAATGGCATGTGTTTTTTGTTAAATTACACATACCGGTATAATTAATATTAGTGAAAATTTAATTTGCATTAATCTTAAATTGAATACAGAAAAATTAATATCTAAACTTCATTTAAATATAAAAAAATTGTCTTTTATCTTACATAATTGATTAAGTTGATTAATTTATTTAAATGATAATTAATGAGATTTGGCATAACTTTACTTATACTATGAAGCATGAGTATAATCTAGATCTGCATGCCTTTGTACATAATCTGAAGCCAACTACTTATTTATTCTATATGAAGATCAGCTATAAACCTATTAATCAGATGTTCCACAGAAATCTTGGCTACTGGGCCATCAGCTCACTCATGATAGACAAACACTTAGTGATGCAGAAATAGAAATGAAGGATGCCGAGAATTTATATTGTCTGAAACAGTGGATGCTATAAATAGAGTTCGGTGTCTGCACAAAGCAGCTGAGATAAAATGCAATCTCAGGCCTGCAGGCTTGTATGCCTTACTGCACGATTTATCGGCCTTTGTTCTGTAACTAGCAGTTAATACTGAGGCATGCATGGCCATACACTGCTGGTGGCTATACGGCATAAGCTTCAGAGAGATTATTTTCTTTTTCTTTTCTTTCTTTCTTTCTTTCCTTCTTTTTAGCTCACCTGGCCCGAAGGGCCGGTGAGCTTATGTCATGGCGCGGCGTCCGTCGTCCGTCGTCCGTCCGTCCGTCCGTCCGTCAACATTTCCTTTAAATCGCTACTAGTCATAGAGTTCTGCATGGATTGTAACCAAATTTGCCCACAAGCATCCTTGGGGGAGGGGGAACAGAACTTGTATAAATTTTGGCTCTGAACCCCGGAAGCAGGAGGGACGGGGCCCAATAGGGGAAATAGAGGTAAATCCTTTAAATCGCTACTTGTCCTAGAGTTCTGCATGGATTGTAACCAAAATTAGCCACAAACATCCTTGGGGGAAGGGAAACAGAACTTGTATAAATTTTGGCTCTGATCCCCCGGGGCCAGGAGGGGCGGGGCCCAATAGGGGAAATAGAGGTAAATCCTATAAATCGCTACTTGTCCTAGAGTTTTGCTTGGATTGTGACCAAATTTGGCCATAAACATCCTTGGGGGAAGGAGAACAGAACTTTGGCTCTGACCCCCTGGGGGCAGGAGGGGTGGGGCCCAATAGGGGATTTAGAGGTAAATATTAAAATTCCTTTACAAAAGAAACAATGAACCTGTATTCAGAACATTACTTGGCTTTTCAAACCAGGTGAGCGATACAGGCCCTCTGGGCCTCTTGTTCTCTTTATTTCTCTCTCTCTCTCCTTGTTTCTTTCTTTATTTCTTTCTTTCTTTCTCTCTTTCTTTCACTCTCTCTTTCTCTCTTTCTTTCTTTCTTTCTTTCTTTCTTTCTTTCTTTCTTTCTTTCTTTCTTTCTCTCTTTTTTTTCTTTCTTCAATTCTTTCTTATTCAAAATACTTTCCATGTACATGTATCATTATATCACTGACCTCATCTATCTGTAATCATTTAAGAAAATTGGAGTATTTTTTCTCTTTTTTTAAGTCTCTTTTGCTTTTGTTTTCTCTTTCTTATCTTTTATTTTTTACTTTATTCCTTTCAGAATGAATCAAAACTCTTTCTGTATCCACAGTCAGATATGTCATTCATCTCTTCCAGCTCGCTATAATTAAGGATATCAATTAAAAATGGCTGCCTGCAGAACAATTATTACTATTAACATATTTAAGGTGCGTCAATTCAGTAAAATCAAAATTAGATTTTGTTTTATGATAGTTCAGACTGTTATTGATTAGAATTGTTCTTGACTCATTCTAATAAAGTTGAATATAGTATGCATTCCTTAGAAGTTATGCTCATCCACATTCAAATGTTAAAAAATGATAAAGTTTAGTTACATAATGATGATGTCAGGTAATAAGTTTATATAGCTGATGTGCTGGAATATGTTAACCTGGGTCATCCTAATTATATATAACAGCCTACATATGCATGAGTATTGCGTCATTTATGTAACACACTATGTGTACTCAAAGTTGTAGGATCCCCAGAAGAGCAGGGTTCTGGAAAGCAGACGTGTTTTAATATTTGGGTTTTTTTTCATATTTTGTTCCATAACAAGGACATACTACATTTATTTATTCATATGTATATAAATCACAGAATATTTTAAAATTTAATTACGGCCAAGGATTGGTTACTTATCTTCCGATCAACCGATCAAGCTAAATGATACATGAATGTTCTCTCTAGCCGAAAGGTATATATTATGCAGCGTTACAAACTTATAATGTTTTGAGGTTCTCATTAACGAGACAGAATTAGTTATGGATCATTATGATGTGTGGACAACCAGTTTATCAAGGTACTATAATTATCCTATTATCTGATTATCAAAAATCCATACAGACAAAGGGGAGATAATCTAGTATTAAATCTCTGGTATAAACCCAGAGGGTGTACATGACCTGCCTAGGATAAAAACCCTGACCTCATGTCAAGGCATTAAATCTTACGCTCTAAATGATATAAACCAAAGCTTATGTAACGCTTGAAAGGATGACGGATTGGTTTTGTGAAAAATTGTTTGTGATGTACATCTGTGTAGTTTTTATATGTCATGGTAATCTGAATCTATAATGTCATTTAGGCAGTGATGGAGACTTCAGTAAAAGAGAGCCAAGGAGAAAGATCGTATTGTACTTTGTATACCTAGCGGAAAAATTTATGTGGTCTTTAACATATTTGTGTTAATTGATGTTCATTTATATAAACAGTAATTAATAGGTGTGTTCTATATGATTTTTGACAGAGCTTATATCTGATTCGACAATTGAGCTCTTGTTCATTCTTACAAATTATTTACCTGTAAACAATTTATAGGTGTGTTGATTTCTGGTTAAGGTCATCACCGGTAAACGATTGACATTCAATTTGTTGTTACCTGTTCAGGTTTGGAGTCTTTAATCTTTAGAAATTCCGCCCTTTGTGGCCCCTACTTACTGAGTATGTCTACTTGTCTGATTTGCACCTGGCCAGGTTAAACCTTTGAGACTATACATCTTTGTGTCTTTCGTTAAAGGTAAAACTTCTTATTTCAGAGTGAATTTAGCCGTATATAAAAGGCGTCCTTATGTCTTTAAAAAGTTTTTAAACATCCAGTTTTATGTGACTGTTTAAAATGCATCCCATAACTTTCCATAATACAACCCTTGAAATGAAATAACCTTCATGTCTAAAGGATATCAATTTCAACCCAACCTTGCAGCTGTTCTGGCAAAGAAGAAAGAAGGTCAATTAAATAAAGTTATGAATATTCATACACATGGTATCTGTCCTTGAAAAAGTAACGTTCAAATCCATTTTACAGCGATAATATGCTAATTGTCAGCAGTGTGAGATTACCAAACCGGTATAACATATGTTGAATGATTTATGATAGGTCATATATATAAATACGTATTTTTCATGTATACATGCACTTTTCATGCAGTAAAATGCACTTGAAAGTAAATGAAAGAAAATTAATCATTGTAGATCTCTTTGATGGAAGTAAATAAGGAGGTCTCTGGTTATAAAACCAAATTTTTTTTTTCTATATTTTGCAATGAATTTGGTCAGTGTTTTTGATGCTGTGAAACAGCATTCTTTGATACGCTCGGCGAGCCTGTGCACATCAGAACAATGGAACCACTCCGCGATGAAAATTGAAAGTTGTTTTGTTAATTTCACTTAATACTTGATGGTATGAAAAATAAAATCCCAATATTCAAAACCACAGTCATTGAATTTGTACGTACATTTACACCATGGATGGAGTGTTTGAAGTGTTCCGTTGGGACTCTATGATATTGGTATTACTCCGAGATAGTAGTCTCCCGAAAATCACGAACAACGCCTTCTTCGCTGTCTTCCTCCACTGCAGACTTTCAGTGGATTATGGATTGTGTATGTTTATTTAAATTTTACGTAATTCATGCTACTGATCGATTACTGTAATCAAATGTTTGTAAGGTTACTACAAAAGAAAGTTCTTATGACGCTTATAAAGTTTTTTGTGTTGGTTGCATTGACAAACTATATCTGATGATACACTGTATTATTGCGCAGTAAAAGTTAATAGTTTTGAGTATGTGTCTGTCACTGGGAGTTGTGTCTTTTGTTTATCGACAACTACGTTATATTGAAAGTGGAAAGGTACAAATTTATCAACATAAACTTACAAAATATAATGATGACATAGATCTATATATGTACGAGCATTTTAAAGTGACAAATAAACTTATATTGCCGTGTAATGTACGGTAGCCGTATGAAGACTTGCTTAAGTCTGATGTATTGTATGAAGTTTTTTTGATGTTAGCGTTCTTATGAATTCAAAAGAAATTTAAGTGTTATAAGTAACCAAATAATGTACCTTGTACTTGGCAAAAGTATATGGCCATGTTTCATCATGAGTCAAAAGTCGGCAAAGCACAACTCACGGTATAATGTTCTGCGCGATAATATCTCGCCAACCAGTTACTGTTAGGCTTACGAAGACTTGCTAAAGTCCTGTACATAACATGAAGTTTTCTTGATGTTAACGGCTAGCGATCTTGTGAATTTAATAGAAATCCGAGTGATATACGTAATGAAATAATGTACCTTTTATTCGGCAAAAGTATCTGGCCATGATTTATTAGTCAAAAGTCGTCAAAGCAACCCATGTAAATTTTCTAAAAAGGAAACCAAAATGGGTCCGGAAATGGTAATATTTCTAATGTTATATTTTTCCGAAAATATTCTTCAATGTTAAGTGGATATTAAGATACGGATATGTTTACTTATTATTTTTTGTCTTTGAAGAGCCATTGATGAAATTGATAATTTAGTAATTAAAAAAAGAATTATAAAAAATGATACTCGATCAGATTCTGAATTTCAGAAATAATTTAGATATAAAATTTATTACAGTTATTTCAGGAAAATGAGTTATTCAACTTATTAATCTTGAAAAACTTTAAATATCATAAAATAAATACGGTATACTGTAAATATATTTTGTTAAACTCCGAAATTCAACACTGCACACTTAAAGTATACTAAATTCAATATCTAAATGAAAAACCGATTTCTTTATAATTTGGTTTAAATCCTTCAATCACAGCATCTATGAGTGGCCTTCTGTTACTCTGGCTTTCTTCCACCACCTAACCCTGGCACATCCTTTATAAGTTACCGTTGCTGTTGATAAGATGTTAAACAATTAAATGAATATAGATACAACAATTGACAGACTTGGTGATAAACCCTATATAGTATAGATGTACATGCATGTAACCTATATTGAAACGATTTATGTACCTCCCCCTTTTTCAGAGTTATGCCTCCCCCTTTCTCAGAGTCTTTATCACAAAACAGGGGGTGGGGTCTTAATTTTAGCAATGAAAGATGTATATGTACCAAAAAATTTGCTTCCACTGTAGCTGAAGAAGTGTTAAAGTTTAAGGAATGAATATCTATGACCGGCCGTCGTGGCTGGTCATAGCACTTGCATAATCATACATAATGATTATGCTTAGTTTGCACTTAAAATATAATGTCCAATCCGTACTGCCAATTCCTCATATTTATTACTTAGGGTTCCACAATTTTACATCAGCGTCTCACATTCACAAATTACACTCCATGTATATATATATATATTCCAATGGTCTTACTATAACCTTTTGTAACTTCTAGAACCTCTAGAACTCCTAGAACCTCTTGAATTGTATTTTGGGCTCTAAGACCCTACTATACAAGTCCCTGCCACACCTGGTAGAAGACACCCTAATCAGACTCCCTAAGGATCTCTAGGTTTTGCCTGACAGGCCTAGTCTGTGCTTCTTATACATCTTTATCCTAATATATTAATGAAACCATATAGTACACAACCAATATAAAGGTTGCAAATTAAAGATAACTTTATCTTCTTTCTTATGATATAGAAAATATATAGAACTATTATTAATTACAAATGTTACATTAGAAATACTGACTTTCACATACTAAACATTACTGTCAAAGCTATACAGCTTCTAAACTATACTGCCTATTGATTTGTAACTCAGTATATCAATAATACACATCTTGCTGTATCCAATGCTTAGTAAATTACATTATTCACTATTATAATTCTTTACTTATTACTTGTTTTAAATATAAAACAAACACATTTATTTTAGCTCTTACTGAGACCTGCTATCATGTGGTCACCACTGGGGTCAACCCTTCCCTTCAGCCAGGGGTACTGTCTCAGCATGGTCCCTCTATCCTGACACTACACAGTGGACAGTCTAACTCTCTTATCTATATGTATAGATATAATTAACGTGTCTCATTTAACCAAATGCTATCTGTCATATATCCATAGTTGATATATGTAGTTACTATTAAATGAATTAAAAAAAAAGTTATTTTTTGTTTCTGGTTAATTCTTTATTTTTATACATGAAATATTTCTTTATTTATTGGCTTTCTTCTTTTTTTGCAATATATGTATAAATTCATATTATGTTGCATGTTGAGTGTAAGAAAATGATTTTTTTTCTTTCAAATATTGAATGAGTTCAATTAAGTGTTCAATTAAAATGTTCTATAAATTATATACAAATTTCATCTGTGGTCTGGCATCTGGCGTTTGGCATACGTCTGTAAACAAAACTTTACCGCTATTTCTCAGAATGTAATGATGGGATCTGTCTCAAATTTCATATGTAGGTTCCACTAGGGCGCAAGGAGTGTCATGCTGATTTTAAGACTGATCGGAAAAACAATATGGCCACCAGGCAGCCATCTTGGTTTTTAGCCTACCATCATCAGTTGGTGGGCTATTCAAATCACCTTTTGTCCTTGGTCCGTTGTCCATCCGTCTGTTTGTCATTCTGTCCCTCTATCCTTCCGTCCGTCCGTCCGTTAACAATTCTTGTTACCGCTATTTCTCAGAAAGTGCTAAAGTGATCGTTTTCAAATGTCATATGTAGATTCCCCTACGGCCTTAAACTACTGCATGCCAGCACATGAATTTGCCATGAACAGTTACCCATGAAAATAATGCATGAAAATTCCATGAAACTTTGCCATGAAAAAACCCTTAAAAGGATCATTATTCATGGCCATGAATTTGAATAAAGAAACATGAAAATGCCATGAATGCATGTTAAATTTTGACCATGAAATTGAATTATGTCATCATTCAATTTCATGGCCATGAAACCTAGGAATAATTTCATGGGGATTTTCATACCCATGATTATCGAATGAATCAGAACTATCCTTGCATCATGGCCATGAAATTCCCCTTAAAAGGAACATAATCCATGACCATGAATTTTCAACCCATGAGAATTGCTTGTCTGATGTGATTTAACCATTTTCATGGCCATGGAACCAATACAATCACATAGTTTCGATTTTCATGAAATTGACATTAGAATGCATACTTATCATTCATGGCCATGAAATTTATGATAAAGGAATGAAAGTACAAATATTACATTCGGCATGATATGATCAGTTTTCCTAAATCTGTCATCAAAAACTCTCTGCTTTAATGTATTTTAAAATAAAGAAATACAATGAAAAAAAAAATAATCTTCAGTTTGAAAGTTAAATTAGCATTAACAAAACATATAAAGCATTCAACATGCAGGCACATGGCAAATAAATTTGCACACTGTCATGTAGTTGATTGTGAGAATTTGGCAATGCCGCCCAGAGTATGCAATTTCATTAATTGTAAGGAATCACATCTTATCTAAAATTGTTTACAGTACCTTTAGGAACTCAGGATTAAATTCAGCACTTGTCTACAGAGTGTATAACAGATTAGTAAGCATGAAAATTCTGTTCCTGGTCATACATAAACAGACACAGTAGCCATTTTGGATTTCCTCTGTTTAGGCCGGAATATTCAAGTCATGTGACTCAAGTATTAAAATATAGAAGTCACATGACTCTAATGATAGAAAACAGAAGTCATGTGTCTCAAGTTTTAGAAAAAAGGGAGTCATTTGACTTTAATCATTGACTTTTGACAAACAAAACTCATCTTAATTAGGGCAAGGATATGAAATTACTAGTGAGAATCTTAATTAGCTAATTTCTAATTAAGGTTAATTTTCATAATTGTAAATTTTCATGGCCATGAATTATCAGTTATTATCCCCCGCCCAACGAAGTTGGCGGGGGATATTTCGTTGGGCGGGGATATACAAATGGGTTCCGTTCGTCCGTCCGTCCGTCCGTCTGTCCGTCCGTCCGTACGAATGGTTTCCGGAGCATAACTCTAAAACCAGTAGAGATATTTCCACGAAACTTCATACACACATTGGTCTTATGGTCTAGTAGTGCCTTTTGCTATTTTTAGGTTTTCATTTTTTGCATTTTTTCCGTAACAAAGGAAACATTGCTGAAAATATCATATTTTTGTACCAGGTTCGTTTCCGGAGCATAACTCTAAAACCAGAAGAGATATTTCCACGAAACTTCATACAACCATTGGTTCTTATGGGTCTAGGGTAGTGCCTTTTGGCTATTTTAAGGGGTTTTTTCACCTTTTTGTACTTTTTTCTGTAACCATGGAAACATTGCTGAAAATGGCGATTTTGTGTAAGAAATCGTTTCCGGAGCACAACGTCTAAACCAGCAGAGATATTTCCATGAACTTTCATAGAACAACATTGTTCTTTATGGTCTAGTAGTGTGCCTTTGCCTATATTTTAGGTTTTCATTTTTTGTCAACTTTTTCCCGTAACCTTGGAAACATTGCTGAAAATATCATATTTGTTTTTGTACCAGTTTTGTTTCCATGCAGCATAACTGGAAAAACCGGTTGAGATATATGCACGGAACTGCATATGGCAACATTTAGTCATATGGTCAGTGTAGTTTTTTCTATATTTAAGGTTTTCACTTTATATGTAACATTTTTCTTTAAACGAATGGAAACATTGCTAAAAATGGCAGATTTTTGTGTAAGAATAGTTATTCCGGAGCACATTAAAACCAGCAGAGTATTCCATGGACTTCATGACCCACATTGGTTCTTATGGTCTAGTAGGTGCCTTTTGCTATTTTTTAGTTAGATATCACTTTTTGTGGCTTTTTTTCTGTAACCATGAAACATTGCTAAGGAAAATATCAATATTTTAGTGGCAGGTTCATTTCAGGAAACATAACTCTAAAACGCAGCAGAGTATTTTCCACGAAACTTCATAGACACATTCTTTTTATGGATCTAGTAATGCCTTTTGCTAGTTTTAGGTTTTCATTTTTTGCATTTTTTCCGTTACCAAATGGAAAAGTGTGAAAATATCATATTTTGTACAGGTTGGTTTCCGGAGCATAACTCTAAAACCAGAAGAGATATTTCCAGGAAACTTCATAATACACATTGTTCTTATGGTCTAGTAGTGCCTTTTGCTATTTTAAGGGTTTTCACTTTTTTTGGCCTTTTTTTCTGTAACCATGAAACATTGCTGGAAATGGCAGATTTTGTGTAAGAAATCGTTTCCGGAGCACAACTCTAAAACCAAGAGAGATATTTCCATGAAATTCAATAGACACATTTGTTCTTATGGTCTAGTAGTGCTTTTGCTATTTTTAGGTTTATTTTTTGCCAAACTTTTTTCCGTAACCATGGAAACATTGCTGAAAATATCAATAGTTTTTGTACCAGGTTCGTTTCGCAGCATAACGGAAAACCCGGTTGAGATTATGCACGGACTCCATAGGCACATTAGTCTTATGGTCTCGTATGTTTATTTCTACTAATTTTACAGGTTTCCCTTTTTGATCCTTTTTTCTGTAACCTGGCAAAGCATTGCCACTGAAAAGCATTTTTGTGTAACAGAATGTTTCCAGAGCCCAAACTCAAACAACCCAGCCGAGCAATATTTCCCTGAAACTTATAGATACATTTGTCCTATGGTCTAGTAGTGCCTTTTCCTATTTTTGGTTTCACTTTTGTGCTTTTTTCTGTAACATAGAAACATTGCTGAAATATCCATATTTTGTGGCAGGTCATTCCGGAGGCATACTCTAAAACCAGAGAGATATTTCCACTAAACTTCATAGCCATCTTTTTTTAGTTATGTCGTAATACTTTTTGCTTAGTTTATGGTTTTTCATTTTTTGCACTTTTTCCTGTTACCATGGAAACGTGCGAAAATATATGGTAAATGGTAAATGTTTTTGGGCAAAAGCCTCCCAGCCCATCTTTTGTGTATATAGTCCTAATATAAATGTCAAGGTGGTGTAACCTATTCAAAATTGCAGCCCGCGCGCTATCTGAATTATACTCCATCTTTCTTTAGTTCAATCTTCCTTTTTCCTGTTTTTAGGCTCACCTGGCCCGGAGGGGCCGGTGAGCTATTAAGTTCGTTTCATCGTACGTCGTCCGTCGTCCGCGTCCGTCCTGGCCGTCCGTCGTCCGTCCTCAACATTTTCCCTTTAAATTGCTACTAGTTCATAAGAGTTCTGCATGATTGTAACCAAAATTAGGCCATAAAAACAACATCTTGGGGGGAGGGGAACAGAAGTATGTTATAAATCTTGGCTCTGCCCCCTGGGGCAGGAAGGGGCGGCGCCAATAGGGGAAATAGAGGTAAAATCTATTAATGCTACTTGTCATAGAGTTTTGGCATGGATTGTACCAAATTTACCACAAACATCCTTTGGGGAGGGAACAGTGTTTGTTAAATCTTGGCCTCTGACCCCTGCTGGGAGGAGGGGCGGGCCCAATAGGGGAAATAGAGGTAAATCCTATAAATTGCTACTAGTCCTAGAGTTCTGCATGGATTGTAACCAACTTTGGCCACAAAACATCCTTGGGGAGAGGGGAATAGAGTTTGTATAAATCTTGGCTCTGACCCCCTGGGGAGGAGGGGCGGGGCCCAATAGGGTAATAGAGTTAAATCCTATAATCACTACTTGTCATAGAGTCTGCATTAATGTAACCTAATTTGGCCGAACATCATTTTGGGAAAGGGAACAAGTTGTATAAATCTTGGCTCTGCCCCACCTGGGGCAGGAGGGCGGGGCATAGGGAAATAGAGGTAAATCATTTTAAATTGTACTAATGTCATAGAGTTCCTGCATGGTTGTAACCAAATTTGGGCCACAACATACTTGGGGGAGAGGGAAAGAGTTTTGTATAAATTTTGGCTCTGACCCTGCCTGGGGAAGGAGGGGCGGGGTCCAATAGGGGAAATAGAGGTAAATCCTTTAAATTCGCTATATGTCATAGAGTCTGCATTTGATGTAACCTAATTTTGGCTGAAGCAACATCCTTGGGAAAGGGAACAGGAGTTTGTATAAATCTTGGCTCTGACCACCCTGGGCAGGAGGGGTGGGTCAATAGGGGAAAGTAGAGGTAAATTCATATAAATTGTTACACTTGTCATAGAGTTCACATGGTTGTAACTAAAGTTGGCAGTAGCTGCGCTCTTCTGAGGCATTGGCCTTAAATTCCCATATTATATATACTTTGTACAGATGGTATTTTACAGTTTACTGAACTAGCTCTATATTTAGATTGTGCCTTTCTTTCCATAATTGGGTCGCAAATCTTACTGTGTTCTGTCCATAAGTGTGCTTAACTAGCATCTTTGGTCTTTAACCGTGTTTGAACGGAAGTTCTATCTTAAGTCTTTTAAGCGATCGCGAAGTGCCTATTATAACACATTTGCCAGGTGAGGAAAATGGCGCCATTTTGGTCTTCTGTTGAATATAATACTATGTAAATGATACTTCTAAATTTTTTAGTGTTTATATGATGTGATATTTATGAATTGGGGCTATCGACTTGATGTTATATGTAATGATATGCATTTTGGCAGTCACATCAGTCATATACAATCGATGTGTAAAATGCAGTACAGGCAGTTGCTTGCAAACACATTACAGAATAGACAGTCAGTAGACCAGATTGCTACCAGCAGTTGTCCGTAACTTT